>JABUQX010077247.1:37500-40000 GCA_015478945.1 Trachelipus rathkii
AATACTTTTTGCATTCTGTAGAGTAGTTTTGAATCCTTCTACATTAGGTGGTAGAAGTCCTAATATCTGTCATTCAAGTAGTTTTATAGTTAAGTGGTGTTTTTCAGCCGATTTTATCAAAATATAAAGAAAAACAGATATTTTCTGACCATTGAACGTGTTTAATTTCAGATTTTTTGTGTCTCTATTGAATTCGCTTGCATTTTCAGTTTTTGAAAAACTATAATTTTGTCAAAAAGGAGTTTACGTCATAAAATTTTTGTCAAATGACTTGAAACTTTAACAATACAAAGATAGGTATATTACCTAACTATTTAAACATTTTTTTTTTTTTTTTTTTTATTCATCCAGATACCAGCAATGGAATCGAGAATTACCCGAATCCAACATTTTGGTTTATACAAAGCTAAAAATTCGAATATTTTTTTCTGGTTATCCGGCATTTGTAGTAGGGGGAGATACACATTTTTTATTTGGATCAATTTTTTTGTAAATGCAATAAGTCTGGCCTCTGGCCTTAGAGCAAATTTACAAAAGAGAAAATTGGAAATTTAAAAAATAAAAATTGAGTATACAAAAACATTTTGTAATTAAAAAAAGAGTATATCCACCCCGACTATATACGCTCCGAAATTTTGATATTGTTTGGATGAGCAGAAAAAATATTATAGCAATTTTTCACTTTTCCAAAAAAAAAAAAGAAAAAAAATCTTTTTTATTTTGAAAAAGTTAAAAAAAAAATAATAAACAATGTATCTAACAATCTAAATAACAATCCAAATGGTAACTTTTCGCTCACCCTGTTTAGCACATTTGTGTTAGCTTTGACCATTTTGTCACTGTAAAAAATCTTACCTATTTTATCTATTAAAATAGTTGTCTGCCTTGATGACCTCAAATAGTGCCCCTAAAATAGTGCCCAGTTGTTTTACACTTCATATGAATGCGAACAAACAAACATAAAATGCCCCTGGATAGTTTTGGACCAGCTTCAACACCCTCAAAAAACTATAATTTGTTGCTGCTGCGCCATCATATCGTTATCCAATCAGAAAGTTCTTATTTCTTTCACCCTTCGTTGTATTGAATCCACTTGAGATTCTCCTTTTATGTTTTCCACAACCACTAAATCTAATGAATCTTCAAAAACCACAAAAATGTTTTTTATTCATTTCTATTAATAAACGCTTTTAATTTGCTTTGATTATTAATTTTATTATTTTTGTAAATTAAAATTAAGAAATCAAACCATTCAAATTTTTTTTTTAAAGTTTAAATAATTTCGGGGGTTCCGACTCTTCAACCCCACCCCTTGGCTACGGCCTTGCTCATTTGTTCATCATATATATATATATGTATATATTATTATATATTAATATATATATATATAATATATATATATATAATATATCATATTTAATAATATAGTAATAATATATATAGTATATAGTATATAGTATATAGATATAAACTGCGACTGTCCAGCTCAACTTGTTACTAGTCCGGACGTCTCTCTCTTCTCTCTCGATCTCTATCTCTTCTCTTATATTATCTATATTATAGTATATATATATATATATATATATATATATATATATATCTATATAGCTTCTATATATATGTGTAGTGTGTGTGTGGTGTGTGTGTGTGTGATGTGTGTGTGTGTGTGTGTTTAAAATAAACTATAAAAACTTAGTCTCACCTTATTTATACCATATAAGAAGGAACGTACTAAGAGAGTGATGAAAGCTAACAATATAAAACAGACTATTAATAATTGCTAAATTTCACACACTATACACAATCTCCGCAATTGCGATTTAAGCACCGAACAGTTCCTTATTTAATAGATTGAAGAAATAGAGTTAGTTAATCGAGATTTGAATTCTAACACTTCTTTGTTTATAATATTACCATAAAATCTTTTTATATTATTATGTAATATTTTTCATTCAATTTGACCAATTTTCGCAAAAAATATGAGAATTTTATCGTAACATTATGAAATTTGTAGAAGATCGATATTTCTCTAATGTTAACTCGTGCTGAGCAGGAGCAGCACGAGCAGGAGTCGCCTCTATATATATATATATATAATGATATAATATATATATATATAGTATATTATATATATATATTATATATATATAATATATATATATAATATAAGTATATATATATATAATATATATATATATATATATATATATATATATATAGTAAAAAGTTCCTAAATAGATAAACTTAATAGAAATGCATTTTTGATGAATTCGAGGAAAAATACAGAATAAGAGATTTTAATTTAGTTTACATTAAAGATTGTGATTTAATAAAGTCGACTAAGTGTTGTGTTTTATTATGTTTTTTTTAAAGAGATTTTTTTTTCTATTTCAAATAGTATCTTTCTTGTGTTAAATTATTTTTCATTAGGTATTTATGAGCTAAAATGAAAACTCAAACTAAAGAATACTTAGGGTAAATGCACAACAGGATGCCATAA
>JABUQX010077248.1:5000-37500 GCA_015478945.1 Trachelipus rathkii
TAAATTGGATATTTCAACTTCTTTATTTATTCTACATAAGCACTCGAAGAATCTTATCGTCATATATTAATGGGCTAGAATGTTAATTAAGAAGTGAAATAGTGAAGAGAAATTCAGGAAAGCTAAGTTATTTTTTCTATATATAATTGTTATGAATCAACGCACATGCCCATGACTATTCTCAATAAACAGATCAGCTGATCTGAGCTCCCTTCTCATACATTCTGGTTGAGAGTGAGATATCAAAGAAGCTTTCAACTGAAATAGGAAACTTTCCACTACTTTATTTAAAGAGAATGATAGGCCGTATTGAGAATGCAATTTGATTCCAGAATGTTACCTGAATCAAGAGACAATAGTTCCTTCATGTTTGTGTCTCTATATATTTTTTCTCATTTATATATGATATGAAAAACTTTATAACGATACTGAAAGTCAGTTCTCTCACACAGGTGTGATCTAAGAGCGTTTTATGATTATCGCCTCGTATTAACGGCTTGATATCGTACATTTTGCCGTGAGGATATAATTATATTTCACTCTTGTGCTGTCATAAAGACATCAATCTAATTGAGGTGAGTATGAACCTTCTAGAGCTGGCGATGTATAGTCTATATATTAGCGATATTTTCTCATATAATCACCCTATTATATATAGCTTTTGAATGTCATATACGCCTAGGCCCTAGACCCACATGGTGATATTGTCATTAACTGTATGAACGCTTATCTAATTTTGTTCACTGCCATTGACTTACAATCAATTTTAGACAATACAAATCTCATAAATAAAAAATTTTTATATTCACTATACCTGACGCTTCGTCCTAACGTCACAATGGCCTATAATATTAGAGGTATCTTATGATAAATTCATTTATCTTCTAATAAGAATCATATTGTCAATAACACTATTTGAGGTACATAAGGTGGTTCAAGTAACTATCGAGTCTAGAATAAGCTTGTATAAATATAGACTAATAATCAAAAGAGTTTGGAAAGCTATTGCTAAGGTTTAAATATAACTCTTGTTATCTGAAGTATAAAAAATATGGAGTGATACCTAATATCTATTCATGAATATAATACAAGAGGCAAAATGAGATGAAATTTGTAAAAAATTAGAGTTCTCTATGATAAAAATACTCTTATATGTCTGTAATATAATGGGTAAACCAATACTCTAATTGAAAGATTTGCACTTTTTCTCGTTTTATGTGTTTGTATAAAATTCGAAGAGATTCCAACCCGACCCAATTCTCTAGGTCCAAAAAATCTTTCCCATGTGTTTTTCTGTACACGATCGACAATATCTCAAATATATATAATATGATAAACACATAGTGCGATGCTCGAGCCAAATAATCTCGTTATTAAATTTGCAGCAACTCCCTGTAGGATACACCTTTAGTTAATTTTATATATTTTATGTATACGCTCTATTTAGAAATCGTGAGAAAGATTGCTCGCAAAGCCCTTATAAATATTCGACCAAATATTTCGTTCAACTCATAACAAAAAGTCGAAATTAACCACTTCAAAAGAGAAAATGATGATGGTAAACTAAGAATCGGAACGAACGCCAATGCAAATATCTATTCTAATTGCATTACGTACACAGATTATCGCATTATCAATATACTATATAAATTATTCATTATAAATAATTAAACTTTACGTCAACTAAGAATTTAAAATATAAGGCTGAAAATATTTGTAATATTTTAATACTTGTTTGAATGTTTTTATTACTTTATAAAATATAACTCAAATCACGAATACTCACGTACTCACTCCAGTACGACAATTCAAATAAATCAGCTAAATTATATATAGCAAAAAATCTATCGATCAGAACTTAGATAGATTTTATTGATGAGGCAGATATAATATTAGCATTCTATATTTATAAAATGTTTTGCTTTTAGCCAGAAGGTAATTAGGGCAGTAAACCTTAGTTCCCTAATATATATTAAAACAAATATTTATATATAACGAAGCCGTCATGGTTATATTAACTTAATCCAAAATCCGTGAATATATTGCATTAAAAATATATTTTTTTCACTGTATTCCTGCAACAAACTGCTCAGCTGAAAGATAATCATTCTCCATACTAAGAAGGGTTAAAAATTATTAACGATTCAGTTATATATATAACTCACCAGTTCACCCTAAATAACATGACGTTTATATACTATATTACTTGCTGTAGTTGTCATATTTAAGAAAATGTATTTCACACAAACCTACTAGAGTGTAAAATATAATTCTATGATCTAACTAATATTAATAATTATATATTTTGAACATTTGTGCCTACGAAACGCGCACAAAGATCGATATCACTGTATGAAAACCCATCATTTATTATATTGAACATTTAGAATTAATAATTAAATTTAGATAATTTAAATATATATATGTTATATATTTATAATTCAGCTATTTATAGTTCTACAAACTATATTTCATCTAATACAATATATTAATTTTTTTTAAATGAAAACTGATATTTAAATACTTCAAAAATTATGTTATTTACATTTTTCATAATTTTATATAACAATCTATCAATCTATAGTTCAACAATCTTAGGGATTGTAGGCTATTAGGAATTTTATAAAAGAATCAGATATATTAACACTATATGCAGCGGAAAAGATAATGTAATAAGATAAGGTGAGTGGTATTCCTAATGCTACTTTGCTATAGCTCAGTATTGGATAGAAGAATTTGGATAATAATCTTAACTATTCACATAATGAACTACGGCGATAGACTTGAGAGACGCAAGCTTCATTCTACAATTTATGTTAGTTTATATCAATAAATTTCTTCTTTATATATAATTTTTAATTTTTTATGTATTTATATAATTAATATTCCATTTTCTTCACATCCAAACACCGAACTCTTAGCCCATTAATGTCTTCTTCGCAATAATTACAATGATACTTGCCAAATGTATCTGTAAATGAACATTAAATCATAATTATATATAAATATATGAAGATATATAATATACATATATAGTAATATATACTAAATCACTACGTATAGATATATATATATTTTATAATATATATAAATATATATATAGATAATAGATTAAATACTAATATTTTAATTAATTATAAAACATATATATTTATTATATAATAATTTATTTAAAATATATATATGTAATATATATATATATATATATATATATATTATATATATATATATTATAGTAATATAATATATAAATTAATATAATATATATATAATTATATATATATATATATATATATATATATATATAATTATCCATTATTAGTTTATTATTACGATAATTATATCGTGAGCTCAAGATCTAATAGATAGAACTTATTCACTTAGTATGCTAATTATTTATTTTGTTGATAAGCAAATATTTATTTTTTATGTTATCAACACTTAAGTGAATGGAATCAGAAGTAGTACAGATAGAGCAGAACAAGACTGACTTAATAATATAATATATATATAATATATATTATATATTTAATTTATATATATAAATATATTATAATATATTATATTATATATACAGTGACGGTATCGCAGTGGGGAGGCTCATAAGGGGGCTATGCCCCTACCCCTATACCCTGAAATTTTTGAGACACTTTAATATTTTTTAAAGTTATCTATATAATCCTAGTCAAATAATACTAAAGTTTTCAAGTAAGTTAAAATATTTAATTATTAATATGTAATTTCGTCACTTGTCAGGAAACAAATCTCGCAAACTAATCTAGTTATAAAACTATACTTGAATAACCAATCTAAGAGAAAAAATAATGCAATCTAACTTATATATAATAATAGAATTTTACAGCAGATTTTTGAAAGAAGTAAGTGGTTGAGTGTTATGTGTGTTGTGTGACAATACCAAATATGATTGACAGAGTATCATTGTTTGCTTCTGGTTTCATGTTAAAACTAACACTCCTTGAAGGCGCTTCCGAGTGCGATGTGGAAATATTTTGCATCCCCATTTATGTTATATTGAGGTCTATGATTTTTATTTATTTGTGGATAAGTAATATGTTATATAACTTTGTTATCCTGAACCTTTTTCCATCCGCTTAGCACTAGAGTCTCTTACCAGTGTGAGAGGATTTGTGAATTGTGACTCCAGGAGTACTTTGAGTAAATGTACAACGTTATTAATATATCTGCTACAAAACATTCGATTTGGCACCGGCTCCTAGGCATTCACTCTGTATCTTGTCCTCGGTGTATTTCTCGTGCTGATGCACGAGACGTGAGATAGTTGATCGAACTCATGTGTGTGTACATGTGGTAATGTTTTGTTGCTGTTTTTGTTGTTTATGTGATCTCACTCATTATTATATACTCGAATTGAGTTTTAAGAATATTCATAGCGTTGTATTATACTGAAATGTGGAGGGAGGTGGGTACAATACAATAAAAGTGGAGATAATAAATTGAGAATTTCTTCCCTGCAATTTGTAAATCACATTGCACAATAAATAAAAGAAATTTAAAATCGTTATTCTCACGTGAACCAAGGTGATGATAGGGATTGTGCCTCACAATTAGTGAAGAAGATAAAAATTGTGTAATGGCAATATTATAGGATAGCCAGAGAAATTTTAGTCTTTATCTCGTATTTAATACTTCGCACATTATGTGAATCTTAGGTTATGTGTGTGTGTGTGATAAGATGTGTCGAGTGTATATAGGTTGTGGGATATATGTGTGTATTGTGATGAGTGTAATTAGTGAAATGGTGGCATTGTGTGTGTGAGTCAGTGTTATCGAGTGGTTCGTGTTCCAATGAGTAGGAGCATCGTAATAGTGTGTGATTTTTATAAATTCGGATAGATATAGTGTATCATTTGGTGGTCTGCTGTGCTAAATTCCTATCTAAATTCCTCTATTTGATATAATATTAACTATCAACATTCTCTCTGTGTTAAGAGCGAGAATAACTGGTGCTATATTTTTAAAGATCGCAAAATCTACATAGTTTCGTCATCTGCTCAATATGTATGAGTACAAGATATTTCTTTTTATTTATATAATATGTATTAAAAGATACTGATCTAGAATTAACACATTACATCATATGAAAATTATATCTACTCTAAACAGGAGATGAAAGACTTACTGGACTTGCATCGCGATTTCATCCGTCCCTGACTTTCAATTAGTAGCTAGTAATTCTGAAATGGAAAATTTTTTTGTAGGTTAAAATAAAACTGAAGATAGATTCAATTTCTTTTTTTTTCCGCGCAACTCTCGCCTAACTCTTAGTGCACACTGCTCAATTTAAAATAATTAAAAATAATCAAATTAATAAGCGATATTGAAAATTTTTTAAACGCTATTATTGATATATAGATAATATAAATTAGGAAAAAAATATCCATAATTTTTCTTAAAAATGTGATTCATTATTTTGAGTGGAAAGGTCTGCCCTTATCCCACCTTTATCATTATTGTTATCCAAAATACGTACTGTAAAGTAGAAAATTCGTTGAACTATTATACATTTGTACAGTCAAGTAGAAAGTATGAGAGTGGCCGGCATTGTTACGAATGTCGTAAAGATTAATATAGAGCATATATTCTGATTTATGATAGGCACGAATATGTGTCTATATTTAAAGATAAGTTTGACTCGTAACTTATTATATTTATTGATAAATATTATTTTTGTTCAAGTGGTTTTGAAAATGCTCATCAAGTGTATCCGCCTTCCACTTTTCAGCTATTCATATTCTTTATTATATTACTTATAATATTTTATGCGAATCATTATTACTTTATTATACCTACACCTAGGTGATTGTCTACCTATATATACTCAGTTAGTTATCACGTGTGACGTGTAGTGATTTAGGTGTGAAGCGTGTCGACGCGTGTGGTAATATATAGTTGTGTGTATGTTATTAGTGGTTAGTGTGTTGTGTATATTGTGTGTGTGTGTGTGTAATATCAGAAGTAAATATTCTAAGCATGACAATATTATATTTATATGTACATATGATACTAACGGTCATTTGAGCGTTACAAATGGAGTGCTGACTCCTCAGAGAAGAGTGCCAATGAAACTTGTGAGTTATTTCATAAGATGGCTAGTGATTTTATAATATTGATCGCCTAATGAAACTTTCCTGACGACTTCCTTCAAAAGGCATTAACATCCACCGGTGTCCAGCCCTGTCTCCCTATCCTTCTTTATCCCCTCATCCGTTCTCTCTTCCACTCACTTCATCAATCTGTCTGAAATCGTTACTCCGTTAAAATATTGCCATAATCAATAATACGCAATTATTAAAAGATGCTTAAAAGAAAGAACATATAATAGGAAGGTAAAAGAATGCTAACTGACTTCCTCCGGGAATTGAACCACCAGCCATGTTGGCGAACTGAAGGACAATATACCACCCCCCGGTTCGCGTTCACCCGCCAACTGCTTAAAATGCTCATACCTCCTCCAAGCCAAAAAACTTGGATTCAAGAACAGTTATGAAAGCAACCGAGTCCCTTCAAGAGTGCAACATCACCGGGTAATATTGTCCTCAACCTATAAGTTTGGCTTACCAACCGCAGCCTATATTTGTCGCTAGAGTAAATATCACCATCCCGAGATGAAGCGTCTCTTAGTATAAATGTTTCTTGGATTTCCTTCTATAACGTATTTCCACTCCATATTTTCCTCTATACTTTTAATTTATCTAATTGTCCATTATAATTAATGCTGTGAACTTTTCTTTCTTATTGCCAGTGTCACTTAGAGAATATGAATTAAAATATATTATTCATCAATGTTTATTATTTTATGTATTTCTAGCATATTCATTTTTTCACCTTTACATTGAGGATATAAAAAATTCATATATATATAAATAAATAAATATACTGAACACATTTTTTATATTCATTTATAAAAATATCATTGTGTATAACCTATTAAGCTCTACATATATAAACTAGTGTATAAAAACATAACTCTATAGACGTTTATAATAATTAAATTAGTTTGGTTAAGTATACTGTAAATAAGGTTAATGTGTCAGCGTTACATAGTTTGACTATTTAGTCTGTTTACAATAATCACATTTTTGAGAAAGTACTTATATATATATATATATATATATTTTCGTATGATAGATTGTAAAAAAAAAAATTAATTTTAAAACAAATTTACAAATATAAAGTTGTCTTAATAATATTTATTAAAAACTAATTCAGTGAAGAACCGGACTGGTCAAAATTTTGAACTCCTTGAGATTTGTGTCGGATGAGCCGCTGATGACTCTCGGTATAGGCTGGTGTCATAAAAGAGAGAGGAAGGAATTGCGGGAATGCGAGATATGCCAGTGAATCTTCTGTAAAGTAAGAATGATGTAATGCGGAAATGGCTCTGTGAATTATGCGGAGATTGTTTACGCTCTAGTGAATAGTTATTAAATATTATGTGATTATAGTAGAATAATTATGATAAAAAAAATAAATTCTATACTACTAACTATATATCTACTATATATAATCTATTTACTACCTCTCACTATAAACTGATTTACATAAAATACGTGAAGTTTATTTTATTTTGTATTTATTGTTTTATTTATTTCATAAAATTATATAAGAATACTATATAAATAGTTGTTTCAATTACTACAAAATAAAAATATCATTTATCTCTTAATTATCTCTAATGGTTTGTAGTATAAATGATTAAGAATAATTATTTTATGTCATAATGAATCAGTTCATCATTCTACTTAATCTTACCTATATTATATATATATATATATATATATAATATATTATATAATATATTTTATCTAGCTAGTGGTATAAAGTATTATATTGAAATGAATGAGTAAGATACATATTACGGGGTTTTTAGCTAATCACTATAAAGTTATTGTAACTCTCGCGGAGAGCTGATCACTACGACTCTCACCTGTAGAGGAGCTATAGCCCTTTATACAAAGAGTGAGTAGGATAGAGTCGTTGTCGAGCTGGAAAAGCGCGATTTTGATTCCGCTTATATTTGTGCGCTGTCAAATATATGAAAACGCCCAGATGAGCGCATCAGTGTAGACATTGGAATTAACATGAGTGAGAGAGAGAGGTTCAACTTCGGAAGGTTTGGGAGACAAGTGAGATAATGTGTAAGAGTATATTCGCATCGCAGCAAGCAGTGATGGACAACGAATACGAAGGATATGACGGCGTTTTATTGGTCGGAATGCACGATAACTAAGCCTGGTAGTTATCGTGGAATATTATAACACAATATCCTCGTGCAAACTTAGGAGCTCCATTAGATCCTCTCAAGCCTTTGATGCATACGGAGGGCCGCCGTCGTATATAGTGGAGGTACGGTAGGTAATAATGGATAGCGATTCCCTCGAAACACTGTCCGCTGCCCTGGTACCTATTAGATGCACAACTAATATAAATAACCCATAATACAATTGCGCTGTTGGGCTTGCATCGTCTCTGAGAGTATATATGATCCACGAAGGGCTATTCTAATGTGAATGCTGTGAACACGTATCACGACTATTGTTAATGGAGGCTCACTCTTTGATCCTATACTCAAAAGTTTAAATTTCTCGTGAGATAGAAACCAGTGTGCTCAGCCTTGCCTCCGCAGAAGAATATTGGCAGAACGTCACTTGCACAGTATCAAGGGCCGTGTATTAGACTTGTGCTATAGGCTGTGGAGTAACAGATGAGAACGATAGAAATATTCGAGCAAGCGTTTCTAAACAGAACTACCCGTTTCTAAAGTGAGGCCGCCCTAGCAAACCCGTGTGTTATGATATGCAATGAAACTAAGGTTTTCCTAAAAGACAATATTTATTATGGTTTTATTTAAAAGAGAGCAGAAAAGTATGTTTTGATTAATTGCTCTCACGCCAGGAGAGAGACGAGAAGAAGCAGATATCGAAAACGATTTATACGGAAAATAGTTAAAAAAGGGTGTGTTCTTAGAGATATATGTATAGAATGTTGCAGTTTGTTGTAAAATAAAAACTTATGAACTCTCTCACAAGAGTTGCAGACCGACCCAAGCGGCGAAAATTCTCATCCTCAGGATCTTCGACGAGTATTATATAGTAACGGAATGATCTCAAGGACGAAGAGGCGCAAAGTCTCAATCTGATAGTAAATATGGAAGTAGAAAATTGTATCATAGTATAGTGAAATGATCGTGAAAGGAGTCGGAGTCATCGGTTTATTAGGGTGAAATGGACTCAATTCTTGTCTATTAAGTGGAGATTAAGAGTTTAGAATGATATGCGCAAAGTGTGAGAAGATCCATTAATGGACCTAAGATAACAGAAAATAAAGTAAGGAGAAAGAATCGCCGAAGTCTGTGAAGTTGAACACGGACCCATCTTTATTGACAGAAAATAAATACGCGAAGTCGCTCAATAGCCAAAGCCTGGATTAAATTAGAAGCGACTCTCGAAAGAAAAAATGCTTTAAGATCAAGATTAAAGCAAAGAGAGAAGGTGAGGAGAAATCACATAAGAGTGGTAGGTGTGAACGTAGCGTGACAGTGCGTTTGCCATGAGATTCCCGTCGCATAATGCTTTGGTGATACTTGTCAAAAGAGACCGATTCAATAAGCACACGCCAGGTCTTCTTACCACGATGTTAGTGACTCTAAAGAGCGGAGAAATATGACTAATAAAGTTAGTATATAAACTATACGGTAAAGTATCATTGCGCCATAAGTTAAATTTAGGTAGTCAATTAAGGTGGTCCGTTGAACGCCCGAAATCCGTACTGGCAGCATAAGTATCGCGAAAAGAACTAGGCACACCTCAAGGTGTGCGTAGTTATCTCCCAGATGTGTGTCTTAGAAAGTGGAGTTTTATAAGAAAGGTGTGTGGCGAAAAGAATCTTAGATAGGATAAAGTGACAGTTAGCTTATAGGAGCTCGAGTAGCTCAACTTAGTAGGATGCAGAGTCGGGCTTCTCGCTTTTGTATATAACGGAAAATAGGGTATGAGAGTAGCTTGTGCGTCTGCCTTCCAACACTAAAACGTGAGAAAGTGAGGAAAGCTTGATCTAGTATTAGAGAGATAGATCACACTCATTAGTTAGAATCGACAGGGGCTGGGGTCAGCAACGTTTTCAAGCAACATTCTCTCTCAAAA
This sequence comes from Trachelipus rathkii, assembly GCA_015478945.1. Classification (NCBI taxonomy): domain Eukaryota; kingdom Metazoa; phylum Arthropoda; class Malacostraca; order Isopoda; family Trachelipodidae; genus Trachelipus; species Trachelipus rathkii. The sequence goes on from JABUQX010077248.1 coordinate 15,185, forward strand.
TTATCTCGGGTATGGAAAGCGAATCCAGCTACGCCACACCTATGATATATCTATACGTTTTTATGGACACACTGCATGACATGGAAGCCGCATAATGCTCACCTCGATCAAAGTGTAATCTCGCATGCACAAGACCAATTAGGGGAAGAAGCGATTGAAGCTGTCGTAGAGAGTGCTCTTCACTGGTGAGTTGTTGAGAGGTTTTGTGAGAGGGCAGGAAGGAACAGCAAGTGAATGTTCCAACTAATTGTCGCGCAGCAAGCGGCCTTGACATTAAGCGAAAATAGGTAGGCCGTCGACATTCGCGCATCTTTCATTGGATGAGTTTTAGTGAACATGCATGAGCTATCAGATTCGAATATACGCAGGAGGACAAGGATATTGATTTCAACAGGAAGTTGTTCAGATGACTTGTTTTTGGCTCAAGACAACATAGACCAGAAAAGTTTGTTCTGTAGGAAAAGAAACTTATCAAGAGAGTGTTAGATCACTTTCCGTTTTGATGGAAAAGTAACCAGCTATTAATGGGGCCTCTTCCGTCGATAGGAAGGATTAACCCCTCCTGCCAACGATTTACAATAGACTCTAAGACAAAGTACTATGTTAATAATATAAATATACCTTAGTGTCTTTATATATATACCTAGTTTTCTTATGTATAATGAAATTATATTAAATATATGTCTTATACTACTCTATATATGCTATATATAACATTATATATCCAAAATACTATTAACTAAATACTTGTACCAATGTAAAAATATATAAATCAATCTAATAATTTATGAAATCTAAAATAAACTTCTAATTATAATATATTACCTCATCAGGAGAATCGGGAGAATTTTCAATAAGAGATTAACAATTATTTCCTACTAACACTAGCCCATGATAATGAAGTCCAAACTAATATTTTATTTTATATGCCATTTCTTAATCAATAAGGCCCAGAAAACCATCCACGCAACATACCTCGATATTTATCCAAAAGAGGACATGCGGATTGCAGAGATGCGGATGTGCCGTATAAGTGGAGGATGCGGATGCGCGGATATGTCAATTTAGGACCTGACGGATGTTACCTGTCAATGCCGGATATATTTTGCAGGTATGTCTCTCGTGAACTTGTGTTGATAGTCCAGTCTTTCACTAATATAGTATTAGTAGCCTTATAACATACCTATGGAGGCTATGTTATTACTGACATGTCTAGCAGAATAAAATTTTACTTTAGCCTTTTACATAAGGTTCTGCTAATTAGGTACACTTTCCTTCTCACTTAGTAACTACTATGATATAATTATATATAGCTCGCTAGCATTTGGAAATAATCAGGTAGATAATTCTTGATAATGTATTATTTATTCTACTAGAATGAAATTTATTAATTGTGATCTCAACCTATTTACTAGGTGTCACATTAAGCTATATATTAAATAATATATAATAAAAATATATACTTATTAATATACTTATAATTATACAAATGCTCATGTCAGTTTTTATATATAATTGGAAGGGCAGTCATTTGGGAAAATATAGCTTATTAGGACTAAGTTAAAAAATGCTTATTAATTAATATAAATAACTGTGGCAAACTTAAATATACTCTATTGATTATTTGATAACTACTTATAGACTATATATACTATAATAATAAATATATAACTTATATATATATATATATATTATAGTATATATAACAATTATCTGTTTTCAAAGACTGATACTATACTTAATATAATATAAATATATAAAATTTCATAGACCTCTACACTATTATAGTGTTATTTATTACTGAAAATTATTATATTTATATAAATATACTATTATACTTAAACTCAAACAATTTTAACATTCACTATTTTTTCTGAAAATGCACTCTAATTCGGCTCTTGTCTTTAAAGACTTGGAAGATCCTGAGGAGTAAGAGAGAGTAATAAGGACTAAGGGATGTTGTACTTAAATAGATCTGGATTAGTAGCAAACTTATAAATAACCGTTTATTGTACAGTGTTTCATTATACTACAAAGAAAAGCCCCTTTGTAGCCATTCAGAATAACTAAACCAGTTTAGTGATAAAAGAGCATAAATAGATTTTTGGTATATGCTAGGAATGTGTACTATTAAGAATGAACTGTCCTCTAGATGCTCGATGTCGGTTATCCTGAGGAGACAGTTATAACTTGTATACTTAATTATGTAGTTGTTACATTATTTTGTGTGTGTGATTTTAATAACAATACTTATGTGTTTGCCCCACTTATGTATAAATGTATATAGATGGGTGTCACGTGATGAGAATTTGTTTATAAGCATATTGTTTATATCAAATGTACAGACACACTGCCTACAAACAGAAGTTTAGCCTCGATTCCCAATAATAATATCGATGTAACTAAACTTGGCTTTATCTGGCCGACACTTGTATTGCGTTGAAGAGACTAAGTAAGTAGAAGCGTGCATATACAGAGAAACTTATCAGAGAGTTTGCTGGCTGGAGTAATGTGATATAAATAAGTAGTGAACCGCGTGCTAAGTTCACAAAAATAATATACAGATAGACTGGCACCATGAGATGTTAATAGAACTGTAATATTGGCATGAAGGCTTCGACGTATATAGCTAATAAGGATACCTAGTGTATACTTCAAGATGTGCGATATTGTCTATGAATAGAACACCTTGCCTTTGGGGGCAGCAAATCAATAGGCACCAGAATCCGAAATCGAGATGATTTTATAAAAGGATAAAGGGATGACTAAATATGAACAGAGTGCTTGTAGTAGGAGATATGAATTGAAGAATACTAGAATCATAACGCTTGCCACACTCCTATGTTGCATGAGGATATAAGTAGATAGTTCAAGTCATGCTTGGTGATTCATGTAAAAACGACCATCTGCAATGGAGGCTTGTCTGAAGGAGCTTCGAAGATACCGAAAATAAGATTTTTTCTAGCGTTGATATGCAAAGCTCTGAAACTCGGTAGTGTGCAAAGAGGATCTCTGGTATAATTAAGTTAATCATCAATATGATTCAAAGCTGAATTACCATATTTAGTAATATAAGAGGAATATAAGCATTATATAGAGATGAGTGATTTTTTCCTCGAGTTTTAACGCAATTAGAGGCTTTGTCTTCACTCATTAGGTAAAATAATTTTTAAAGTTTTTTGGAAATTTAAATGCATTTTTGGTAAAGTGATTCGTATTTGAATATTCTGGCTTTTAATAATATTCTGGTAGACTGTTGAGTACTGGAGAAGAACTTCTATTACGCTGAGCCAAAGATTTTATGCATCGTTGTATTGTTACGATTATATAATTACATCGCTCATAGTCAGGAAGAGATTTAAAAAAACTCGTTAAATGGAGTATAGTTATGATTTGATTATGGGTCCGTTTTTTTATTAATTTTATGAAAATTCATATTTATAAAAATAAATGTAAAAAATATAATATAAGAATCACTATCATACTACTAAACATACAAAAACTATATAAGAGCGCAGTGCACCGACGCGATATACACGTGAGAAGTTAATACGTGTATGCGCAAAGATATGATTAAGGAGATGCATAGGAATGGATGCTTTTTCTAAAAAATATGATTTCATAAGGTATACTACAATGCACATTTCTTAAAACCCAATAATCCACTTACCTAAATAAAAAGAAATTGACGAGAAAAAAAAAGATGATAAGCACCAGTGTTTTCTGCGCACACAAAAGTGTTATTTTTAACCTAATATCAATTCATTAGAGTCAACTGAGAAGTAAAAGCTCAAACCTATACTTGTAAGACCAAATTAAAGATTAACTTATAATGACGGACGTTAACGATTTGATAGGATAGAATTATTAGCTAAACTACTATTCTCATATTATGACAGACCTAAATACAAACTCACCACATTAAATTGCTAAAAAACTTAAAAGTTCTAAAAAGGACCTATCCGAATTAAATATTTTATTTACACATATAATTACTCAAGCTTTTTCTAAGTTATGGTCTTCACACATTAGAGATATGGTCGACCATGCGAAGCAGTTTTTAACATAGTCTATCTCGTCTCTCTCTTCTCCTGTGCAGACTTCTTTCTAACATCCTGACTGTCTCCTACTATCCTGGGCAATCCTCTCGGAGGTCTCATCGTAGGATCCAAGTATTCTCATCGCTAACTCTCTTTCTCAGCTGCGATCTATTCTGTTCAATATCGATCTCTCCTTCTTTCATCTCGATTTGTCCCGCAAAATTCTCGTGTTTCAAATAGACAATTCCATATACGTCTCCTGCATCCTATAACAATTAGTTGCAAATAGAATGATATACAGCTCTTACCATTGCTTTGTTTTAGCTTTAATGTCTAGCTCCGTACCTAATCCGAGGTTTGGTTTAGGTTTAGTCCCGAAATAATCGAACGACGAGACGTACTTTAGAAAAGAGACACGCTTCACATCTCCGAATCAGATATATGGAATAACTTTATACTTGGATGTCCTTATACTACAAAAATCCGCGTGCGGAGAAGAAGAGGTGCTTCTAGGTTTGTTAAGGCAGTTTTATAAGTAGTCCAATAACAAATCTGCCGGAGCGAAGCCTTTTCAGAGCAGACATCTAACCCGGTTGCATTCTTTCAATTTTGTTTTCTAAAATTTGGTCTAGCAATAAATAACTACACCCATTCCAATATATATATTATATATATATATATATATATAAGTTACTCAAGGACTCTGATACATTAAGTTTATCTCACTAACTAATTATGCTCTCTGAGTATAACTTCAACAAATATTCATCTTTCAATAAACTTAATAATAATATAATATATATTATATAGCTACTTTATTGAATTCTTTTCCAATAAGGTTTAATTAAAGTATTGCATGAGATTTATATATACAGGCAGGGTAAACTTTTAAATGATATAACATACATCCCGGTAATCACCCTGTTCACATATCTCTCTCCTCAATTGGATCTATTTAACTCAAAGTCTTTATATAAGATCACTAAGAGTGACCGATTTATATAGATAAAAGTGATGCTCAATTTTATTACTAATAAATGAGATTGGGGTATAATGTTAATAATTAGATTATTTAAATATATTTTCATAGAGACCTATTAAGTGAGATAGTCTTGAATATATTTTATATGCGTACTTGAAACAGTAAATGAGTGAGATATTAAAAGTGTCTAAGTTAAAATAGTTCAAATAATAATAATAATAATAGTGATTTTTATATTTGTAAGTTGAAGAGTATATTTTATATTAATATTATAATAAGGCATTTTTTAACAGTCCTAATAAGCCTTTCCCAAGCTGCTCCAATATAAAAATAACGGCAGCATAATATATAAAGGGAATTTTAAAATAATGTCTTGTAGCTCATTAATATGTATGTACAAACCTAGTAAGGTGAATCACGTACAGAGACGTTAATCTTTGTGAGAAGAGAGAGGAGGGTGCACCATAATGGGAGGCTGCCCAGATGGCCCTACTCTCCTGATCTGTAATTCTCTCATAAATAGAAGAACTCGACCGCTATAATATAAAATGTAGAATGCTATACAATTCCCTTAATAGTGTATAGAGAGACGAGAAAGGTTAATATAAATCTTATTATATTCTGTGCAGACACAGTCCCTATGTGAGAAGACGACATACGTCTAAGACCTATGGTTACATAATCTCGCTTGAAGCCAATCAACTTGATACAAGGGACAACAATGACTTACCAGGTGTAAGGCACACATACAATGTCTCTCTACTTCACACCCAACAGAGCTTAAAAAGTAAAAATTTACATTTTAATAACCGCGTTCAATTGTCATTCAATTTTTATACCTCCTAGATTTTTAGGATGATTTATACTAATACTGATGCATTAGGAGTAGACTCGTTTTTTAATATATTATAATGAAAAATCTAATATCTGTATTATCTGCAATTGTATAGAGGTCATAATATCTCACCACATGACTCGAGGAGTTCGAAGTTCGATAAAATATTAGTTGGTTTATCCTATATTGATGTGAGAAGCTAAAGTTGGTAAATATTGATGGTAACATTTTCCCAGGAAGGATCTTGTGTAATAGGCAGAGAAATTAAGATTGATTTATAAATGAAAAAGGCAAGGAATGGGATATTGCTTATGGTAGTTTATGTATAATGCGCTTGATCAATAAGAAACAGGAAGACACCACGGTATTTTTACAGCTCAGAGACATACTCGCTCATGGAAATAGCTATGACCGGATCTAAAGTTCTCCTTGTCTCGAGCCAAGTACAACAATCTCTCCAATCACTTATACCTCTATTCCTTTGAGCAATACTAGGCAATTTTTAACTCCAATGTCTACTGCTTAAACAGTACAAATAGAGGTATTGACAATGTTAAATGTGTTGTTACAGAAGTAAACTAAGGTAGTAGAGATATAACTCATCTGGAATGAAAGACTTACTGGATTGCCTTTCTCTGCATACATTGATATTGACAATAAAAACTGAAGATATTATCTATGTCTTCCAGTGATTCTTCCATATAAGGATTTCTAACTTTTAGTTAGTTGAATAGAATGCACAAATGGTTAAAATTTAGTATAAAATTATTTGGTGAATTTATTGGAATGGAAGTAAGCAATATTCAGTGGAGTTTGTAGGTTGGTTCCCATCCACTTTGAGATATATATATATATACTATATATATATATTAAATTTATATATAATTATATATTACTTAATTTCGATATATTATATATAAATATAGTATTAAATATATGTAATATAGGTAGGTTAAAATAATAATCAAAACTATTAAATAAATGTAAGTAAGACTTAGATAAATATTACCTCCCTCAATGAGGAGCGCTGAGTGAGAGAATTTCATTATAACATCGTCTACATATAAAATATATTAAATGTAATATCTAATAGGTAATAAATAGTGATTTATTTTAAACAAGTAGAAGTGAGAATTAATATAATAGGGACTAGAGTAGAAAATAATATATATTATACTAAATGTCACTAATTAAGTAATTATGAGATATAACTTAATTATTCTGTTTATACCACATAAACGATTTTGCGCTCAGTGTGACTACGCCTCACCACGATAACACAATATACATGGATATGCCAAAACTGTATATATAATAGTAATAACTATAATAATATATATATATATATGTTATATATATAATAGTATAGTAGTAATATATAATCATATGTGATGATATATATTATATATATATAATATAGTATCATAATACTAATACTTTGGCAGGTATTCAAGCGCTTTACATACATAAACTCTCTGGTAGCTTATAAAAATTATAAGACAACGAACTTCAAATTTGGAATAGAAATAATAACTCGCCATAAATTTTTCTAATTATATATAGAATCAGATTAAGAGAAATTAGTAAATATATATACTAACTAGAAATACACACGGTTATTATATGATGTAGAGCACTAATATTTGGCCCTTCTCTCTATAGTGTCTAGAAACTGACATCTACTTCTGAACAAGCTGCTCACTCATATAACAAAAATTCGATCATGAGCAAACATTGTGGCGCCTTACAAATGAGTGTATTGTGACAGAGTTTACACCTCGCGCGGGATGTCACTCCACTCTGACCTTTCATCGAAATGTTAACGGGTTAAAATGAAACTCATGTGTATTTAATTCAAATCATTAGACATATATATATTGAGGTCCAGTCATGCTCAAAACACTCCAGAACTTATTATTTAATTATTATCTTATCAATGAATTTTTTTATAAATAGATATACATTAGCCTTTGGTATATCAATAATCATACTTAGGTATTGGCTTGTTGTTAATTCATATATATACTATAAGTATATATCTATATATATATAACTGAATATTATTGGCAACTTATAAAATTCTGAGGTATAAAGTATATATTCTTCACCTTTTTGGCAAGTATCAATATGTTCATTTATAGTAAAAATATATATACCTATAAATATTTTATAATACTTATAAACCGTATTCATGAAGTTCTTGTAATTTTTACATCTGTGTTAGGATGTAATATTTGTTTAACATAGCCAGGAAACGCACTACGATAAGAAGGATGCTAATGCGATATATAACTTTTAATTTTTCATATAAATGAGATTTACATAATATGTGAACCAGGTGAGTGTTTGTATAATAAATTTTGAATCAATGACTGTTTGTATATTTTTCGAATAAGGATATTATTAGAGTACAAAAAGCTTGGGAAAACATTTGCATATATTCTCTTAGTTTAGAGATGGTAGAGAAGCGATAGTCATGCTTACCTAGTAAACTATCCATATACACTAATAAGTTTAACTGAGGCAAAAGTGATGCTCAATTCACGGCTTGACAATTATTCCAAAAGGGGTCTTTAATTATTATTATGCGCGAGATTCGCTATAATGATACCATTGTGCATGATATATTTCATGTTTGAATATATCGAACCGAAATCAAGAATAAATTTAAAAATTTAACATATCAATGGACTTATTATGGACTAGCGATATGAGAAAAAATCGCGCTGCAGATATGCAGAGTTTTTTGGAAGTCTGTAAAAGCTAAAAAATTAGTTAATGTAGCCTAAGTGTGTGTGTGATGTGTGTGTGAGTCGCTGTGTGTTGTGTGTGTGTGATGTATGGGACTGATTTGTGTTGTGTGTGTTTGCTGCTGTAACATTATATATAGTTAAAGTTGCAATAAGACTGGTGTGTCAAGAACATTTCACGTTCGTAATAATTCATATATATTAAAAGTACCTTTTGTGATCATATCTTATATATTGAATCAATCAACTTTATATTTGCATTAAAATACCCGAGTTTTTCTCTCATGATTACCTGTTTAGTGTATTGATAAATATTCATAATAGAGCGCTATTATAGAGCACCGATTCTAAAATACTATTGTGAAAAATACAAAAGGATTTTTACCTCCCTGGATGTTGACCATCCTCACGTTGAATTAAAATGCCTGTAACTTAATAATTCTGATTTTCATTGTTTTATGTATTGCTTCATGGAAGTCATATCAAAGTAATTCCGACGTTGCCTCCTTATTTAGGGTCCTAGATCCCCTAGACACCGAAGTGGATGCATAAAATTACTGAATTCTTTTTCTCTCTATTATTGAAAATGAAATGTTAATCTCTATAAAAAAATTATATTGGGCCAAGCCAGTTTAAATATCTGCATCGAAGCTTTGGACTAATCATTTCAAATACTTCTTGCTCTATACCTCCGAATACATGTAGTTTTTTAGTATGATTACAGCGGCTCTTTACCAAGGCACTATAAACTGCGCGTGTGCTGGGCCTTCTTCTCCACAGTATATAAACGCTACTTCAATCATAACTCTCTATAACCTACACAACTACAACGCCATATATATACTAATATTATATATCTATTATATATATATAATATTAATATATAATTACGATATATATATAATATATATATATTAATATATATATATATATATATATACAATTACTATTTATATATTTTATAAATATATATATATATATATTATATATATATATTATATATATACTTATAAGCAAAAATGAGCAAACTACAGCACTTAAATTGATTTCGCATTTAAAAGCTCATTAACGTTCTTAATTAATAGTAACAGCCAAATCTTTTTTAGTTTTATCTTTAAATATTTCAAAAAAGCTTAACGATCTAATAATAATAATAATAATAATAATAATAATAATAATAATATAATAATAATAATAATAATAATAATAATACTAAATAATATAATAATACAACCAAATAATAGATTAAATTAATTCAGAAGTCGCTTAAAAATGCCTTTCTTTTATATTTTTACAGTGAAAGTAAATGATAATGTTAAAAATAAAAAGTTGTGAAAAAAGATCTTCAATCTCGTCCTCTGAAATCGAAAGTAATACGCGTGCGAAAAAGAGAAGGAGTGTCGGTGTCATAAACAATATTGTTCTTGTGAAGAAGGAAAAGGAATCACACGCCACACTGAATCCAACACTGAGTTGTAAACTTGTAGATTGAAAGTAAATTGTTGGTGATATGTCTGGCATTTGAGAATATTGAACGCAAAGAGATGAAAAGTAGAAAACAGCGCAACTTATTTTTTGTTGATTGGTGTTTTTTTCTTCTTTTGTAATATCAATATAGCTATTTTGAAAAAGTTGGCAAACAACTATTTCAAAATACAAATTCGAAGGTGAACTAAGTGTGAATGGAGACAATCCAGCATGTAAGCGAAGAGCGAAGAGAGGATCACCCTTAAGGATATAACAAATTTGTCACGTGTTTTAGTTGTGAATACACGTGTTTTTTGGGTTGAAAAGAGCAAAATTGGTCGAGGGAGGAACAGAGGGGTCTCGTAGGACCGTTAGTTTCGCTATCTGTAATATAGGTTTTATTCATTTTTTTTGGATATAATTTATTTCTGGTTCATTTCTTTCTGCTTCCTTATTGTGCTAATTCTCTTTCTGTATTTAATATGGGTATATTTTTTGTTTATATTATGATCAAAAAAAAAGCTTTCTCAAAGTAATCACTTCAGATAACGTTTTATAAACTGAGCGAGGAGGATGGAGTCTTCGATGTTTTATAAACAAGTCATATTTGCCTATGAGAATTCGTACTTTATTTGAGGTGTAACCAAAGTTTTTATGTAAACATGAAGATGTTCGTGATTTACTTTAAAATTTTTCACAAACCATTACCTACCGAGCATCAATAGAATTTTTAGTTAAATATTCCCATGTTAATATATATACCACATATTATATTTTATATAATATATAATAATATATTATATAATATATATATTAATATAGTATAAATATAAAAAAACAAAAATAAATGTATATATACTTATATATATATATATCTATAATATATATATATAATATATATATATTATATAATTATATTATATATTATATATATATGCAGAGATAACTCATGCTGTGTTTTTTAATAAAAATATGTTTAGGGGCCATTATACACTATTAATAAATCTCCTCTCTATATATATAATATTTTTTATATATTCAAAGATATATATATTATTTCATATATAATATATAATATATATTAATATATTTTTTTTGGGCACACACTGAATATATATATAAATATATATATAGTAATATATATCTTATATATATATATACTAATATATATTACTATTAACAATTAACTTAATTGTATTTATGTAAAAACATTTGGGAGATAAATATAAATAACTCGTTCAGTTTTTTATTTGTTTAAAAAAAACTGTAGGTTATTTTAAAATACTTACTCAACAGCTTATTCACTTTTTTTGATTTTTTTTTTTTGTTTTTTTTAAATATTAATTTTGATCTTTTTTTTACATATAATATACAAATGTCTTTTTAAGGGTTTGTAGTTTTCATTTATTAATTAGTGATGTAATATTACACACTATATTATTCATCAATGAGAGGTATAACAATATTATGAAAAAGGTTACTGAAGTTTAGTGCTTAATTAAGTTATTAGTGCTCTAGGGCCATATATTTTAAATAATTATCTTTCACATTGGACATTAAAATTAATATTATTATGTAATTATCATATTTTATTGTTTATACTAATATAATAAAACACTCAACCGTCAATGAGTGGGAACACCTTCTTTTTTAGATATATATATACATATATATATCCTATATTATATATATATATTATATATTATAATATATATTCTTCATCTACCTTTTTCTCCGCAAAAGACTGGTGTTAAGGTGCGTAACAAGCATCAGAAAGAAAAGCAGCTAGAAAAATATGACAAAGACGAATAAGAAGCCCCTTAACCCCCATCCCCTCTGTTCCATTAATTAGTAAGGACTCGTCGAGTCAGCAAATCCACCCTATAGCTTCAGGTGATTGCAACGGACCTTCACTATGTAATCGTCAGTGTAAGGGTTCAATCCACGACAACAATACCCCCTCACAAAACCGGCCCAATTCTCTCTTATTAATGCACCTTTATTCTCGCTCTGCCAAACTCACATTTCCTCTCCTTCAGACATTCGTTTACTGACTCAATCCACTTTTTCTTCGATCTCCCAGCTGATCGATTCCCATTTCAACACACTCGTCACTATACATCTGCTTAAAAAACCGAACTATCAATCTCCATATATCCACCATGACCACAACCATCTCAAACATATTTCATTTATTCTCTCGTTTACCCCTTTCTTGACACCCACACAACTCTCTTAATATGTTCATACATTTTATCAATTCTTTTGACACCTAGCATTGCCCTTCAGGTCTGACAATCTGCACACCTTTGAACTTTTAGATCTATAAACCGTCCTTATTCCTCTGATACACATACGCTCTCCACTACTACTACAATAAACATAGGTAACAACATACCGTCAAGTAAGACCCTAGCGCACTAAATACTTAGTCCCCTTTACATCCTTCAACGATTTAATTGCACCAGCCATCTTTCCTGCCATTCCAAACTTTCCTACTAAATTCTGCTCATCCGTTTCCCTTCTCATCCAACATATACCCCTAAATATTTAAATAATACAGAATCACTTGGTTCCAAGCTGCTAAAAACATCTAACTAACTTCACACTGAGGACTGTCTCACTCACAACCATAACCCTAACTTTATCTACGTTTTACTTTCAAACCCCGTCTGTTTATCACACTGCCAAATCTCTCTACCCAATCCTCTCAACTCTTCAGATTCGCCACACAAAACCATAACTCATCCGCATATAATAGGTACGGTACCCCTCCCTCATCTATCATTCTAAGCACCAATTTCCTGTCACGACCAGCCTTCAATTCTTTATAACCCATCCATATATCAAATTGAATTAACCAAGGAGACATAACCACAACCTGCCTCACTCCGCTTTAATACTAAAACCAATCACTTTTGACACCATTTATTCTTTCACACGCCTCACAATGATCCTCGTTGGTCATCCTTTAATTTGATTCATTCAGAAGCTATACCAACACTATATATCACTAGCACCTGCCATAGACTCTTCCCTATTCAACCTTATCATCCCCTAGTTGCAAAATCCATAAACCACTAAATACAATTTATTCTTCCTCTCTCTCATTGTCATTCTATCATTCGCCTTCAATGTAAGATGTTGAATCCACACATTCCTTCTACTACTACCTAAACGCACCTTGTTCTTCACCATCAGTCCTTCAGTCACTCGGCCGCACTCTTTTCGACCAAAACATGACCATGCATTATATCTTCACCTAACAACAACTCCATAAATAACTAAAATACCGCTATAATTTCTTACAGATTCCTTACCTCCCTTACTCTTATATAACGGTACTATTACTGCTCTCATCCATTCCCTCGGAACTATATCTTTTATACCCTCCATAAACGCTTATATTACACAACTTCAAGTATCAATCAAATCCCATCTTACCTCTATTCTTGATCATTTTCACAGTAATTTCATCTATACCCTCAGATTTTACCTCTCTTCAACTTTCTCACTCTACCATTTTCCTCCTCTTTGCTAATTTACCTCATCCCCAAAATACCTATTATTTCTTGTACCATCAAACCACCACAGTCCAATATCACCTCATCATTAACTGCTTAATATTATTATCAGATTTTCAAGTGTACTTCACCATCATCTCCACTCACATCATTTCTATCATTACAAAAACACCATCCCTATTCATTATTCTATATGCAGGTTCCCCCTATTCTAATTTTAACCTTTCGGCGCTTCCTTCCAGGAAGAGCTTCCTATCCCTTGTATGTCCCCATTTATCCTCCTTCCATATACTGTTCATTTACCTCTTCTTTATTCTCTTATGTATTCATCTTTTATTAGCATTCCTTTTTCCTCTTTAATATAATTCCAAGCATCTTTCTTTTGAAACTTCATCATTTGCCTTTTGATTACATTCAACCACGCTTCTTTTTTACTTTTAACGCGCTTTTGCATCACTTCTTTTCATGATCCAACCCTACTCACTGTTATCATTAACCTTACTTCTTACTTTGAGCAACGCCCCACATACTTCTTTGTCACTGCTAACAATTGCTTCCTTCATTTGCTTCCAGATTTATTCAGTTTCAACTTGTTTCACATTCAACTGATTACTTGCGAGCGTTCTTACATACTTATCCTTATTACCTTGTTCAGTAAACTTCTCACTCTTAATTTTACCCTCTTCCTTCCGTATCACCTTCCTCTCCATCCAGTCCCCACTAACTTAATTTTACATAGAACAACATAATGATCCAATAATCCCATTCCTAAACCCCTCACTGATTTAACATCCAATACATACTTCAACAACTCCTCTTCCTTTTCACCAACACAAAAAATCAAACAATCACTTTTCACTTCGATACCATCTCTACCTAACCAACTCTAAGTATACTTATGGATACTTTTGTGTTTTAAAGAAAGTATTACTTAACACACATACCCTACTCCCCTCACAGATATCACTCACCTTCCTAACCATATCTCCATTTTCTCCTGACACCCCAAAACCACCTGTTGATAACCATCCTTTTTTTTGATCATATATATATATATATATATATAATATATATATATATATATATATAAATATATATATATTATATATTATATATATATATATATATATATTATATATTAAAATCTGTAATTAAAATCAATATTAAGGCCTAGAAGGGGTATTGGTACTACTGTATAATTTAAAAACATCTTTAATATACATAAAATGAGGTAATTTAAAAAAAAAACAAAAAAAAACGCAATTTTGTTTTAAAAAAAATCGTGTTTTTTTAAAAAAAAAAAAACAATAAAAAAAAACCGTTTTTTTCACAAAACCCTATATATATATAATAATATATATATATATTATATATAATACTATTATAATATATATAGATATATATATATAATATATAATATATTTATATATATATATAAATATATATATATATATATATATTATGTATAAGGCCTTAAATATTATTATCAAAAACTGCAAGAATATATTTAAAAGTATTTACATGGTCTTCATATGATGTTTGTGAACGTGAGCTTTCGATCCTTATTTTATCTGGATCCTCTTCGGACGTTGTATTTGAGTCTCAATACAAAGTCCGAAAGAGATCCAGAATAAAATGAGGATCGAAAGTCACTGTTCACAAACATCATCATGAAAACAAGTAAATACTTTAAATATATTCTTGCAGTTTTATTGATATTATATTTAAGGCCTTATACTATACTATTAAAAAACTCGGCGAAAAAATTGCTCTGATTATATATATATATATATATATATATACTATATATATATATATATATATAATAGTATATATATAGTATTATATATATATATAATATAATATATATAAATATATTATATTATATAATATATAATATATATCATATATATATATAGTATATATATATATATATGAGGCGTTCACTCAGTAAGCACCTCTTACCCTAATTATGTAACTAATTATCATATAATTTTTTAAATATCTTTACAATTAGGATATTTAATTTTAATTAAAAAATTTTAAATTTAATTCAAAAATAACATATGAGCGATTCAATAGCTTTACTTGGAGCTGGTCCTCCCCTTTTTAGCTTTTACTTTTTAACTTTTTAACTTATTTTTAAAATGCTTGAGAAGGGACTTTGTCCGAAAACGTATACTTGCAATAATCTTTTTATTTGCTATTGGGTTAATTTAATAGCTATATATATATATATATATATATATATATATATATATTATATAATATATATATATATATATATATAATTATATATATATAATATATATATATAATGATATATATATATATATATATATTAAAAGATATATATTATATACCATTATATAATAATATATAAATATATTATATGTTATATATATATATATATATTAATAATTTATATAATATATATATATATAATAATATTATATATATAATATATATATATATATATATAATATATATATATATATATCATATATATACGCTATTAAATAACCCAATAAGCAATAAACAAGATTATTGCAAGTAATACGTTTTCGGACAAGTCCCTTCTCAAGCATAAAATAAGTTAAAAGTTAAAAGTAAAAGATAAAGGGAGACCAGCTCCAAGTAAAGCTATTAATCGCCTATGTTATTTTTGAAGTTAAATTTAAAATTTTTTAATTTTAAAATTAATATTCCTAATTAAAAGATATTTAAAAATTATATGCAATCATCACGTTGGCATTAAGGCGATTAAGGGTAAGAGGTTGCTTACTGAGTGAACGCTCATATATATATATATCATATATTATATGATATTAATTATAAATTAATAAAAATTATATAAATTATTATATATATATTATAATATATATATATATAATATATATATATATATATATTATTATAAGTAGTAAGTATATATATATATATATTATAGTATATATATATTATATATATAATCAGAGCAATTTTTTTCGCCGAGTTTTTTTAAGTAGTATAGTATAAGGCCTTAAATATTAATATCAATAAAACTGCGAAGAAATATATTTAAAAGTATTTACTTGGTCTTCATATGATGTTTGTGAACATGAGCTTTCGATCCTCATTTTATCTGGATCCTCTTCGGACGTTGTTATTTGAAGACTCAAATAACAACGTCCGAAGAGGATCCAGATAAAATAAGGGGATCGAAAGCTAACGTTTACTAACATCATATGAAGACCATGTAAATACTTTTAAATATATGCTTGTTTTATTGATATTATATTTAAGGCCTTATACTATATATATATATAATATATATATTATATATATCTATATATATATAATATTAGTATATATATATATATATATTATCGAGTATATAATATATATAATACTATATATATTACTATATTATTATATATTAGGGGTTGTGAAAAAAACGGTTTTTTTTTATTGTGTTTTTTATTTTTTTAAAAAAACACGTGTTTTTTAAAAACAAAATGTTTTTTTTTTGTTTTTTTGTTGTAATTACCTCATTTTATGTATATTAAAGATGTTTTATATTATACAGTAGTACCAATACCCTTCTAGGCCTAAATATTGACTATTAATACAGATTTTATATTATATCTTATTATAATATATATATAATATAATATATATATATATATTAATATTATATATAATTAATATATATTATATATATATTATATATATATATAATGATCAAAAAAAGGATGGTAAAACAGCAGGTGATTTTGGGGTGTCAGGAGAAAAATGAGAATGGTAGGAATGGGATTGATGATTTCTGTGAGGGGCGAGGTATGTGTTGTGTATACGTAATACTTTCTTTAAACACAAGAAGCTATCCATAAGTAACCTAGAGTTGGTGTAGGTAGAGTATGGTATCGAAAGTGAAAAGTATGATTGATTTTGTGTTGTGAAGAAGGAGGTATTGAAGTATGTGTGGGATGTTAAATCAGTGAGGGGTTAATAGGAATGGGATTATCGGATCATTTGTTGTTTTTTGTAAAATTAAGTTCTATGTAAAATTAAGTTGGAGAGGAAGGTGATACGGAGGAAGTGGCGTAAAATTAAGAGTGAGAAGTTTAGTGACAAGGTATAAGGATCAGTATGTAAGAATGATCGCAAGTAATCAGTTGAATTTGTGACACAAGTTTGAAACTGATAAAATCTGGAAGCAAATGAAGAAAGCAATTGTTAGCAGTGCAAAAGAAGTATGTGGGTTTGTGCTAAAAGTAAGAAGTAAGAATGATAACAGTGAGTGGTTGAATGAAGAGGTGATGCAAGCGTTAAAAGTAAAAAAGAAGCGTGGTTTGAATGTCTAAAAGCAAATGATGAAGTTTCAAAAAGAAGATGCTTGGAATTAATATAAGGAGGAAAAAAGGAAATACTAAAAGATGCATACATAGAGAAAGAAAGAGGTAAATGAAACAGTTTGGAAGGAGGATAAATGGGGACATACAAGGGAAATAGGAAGCTCTTCTGGAAGGAACGCGAAAGGTTAAGAATAGAATAAAGGGGAACCTGCTTAGAAAATGAATAGGGATGGTGTTTTTTTGTAAGCTGATGAAATGGATGTGAGTGAAGTGTGGTAAGAACACTTTGAAAATCTGTATAAAATTAGCAGTAATGAAGAGGTGAATGATGTGTGTGGGTTTGATGGTAAAAGAAAGAATAGTCATTTTGGGGATGAGGTTATTAGGCAAAGAGGAGGAAATGGTAGAGTTGGAGAAAGATAGAAAGAAATGGTAAATCTGAGCAGGTATAGATAAAATTATTGGTGAAATGAGAAGGTTAACGGAGGGAAGAATGGGTGAATTGATTGGATCTTGAAGTTTTGTGTAAATAAGCGTTTATGGAGAGTATAGATCCGAGGGGGGATTGGAGGAGACAGTAATAGTACCTTTATATAAAAGGGTAAGGGAGGTAAAGGAAACTGTGAAATTATAGGTTATTTAGTTTTTTGAGTGTTGTAGGGAGGAAAATTATATGCTGGTGTTTTGGTCGAAAGAAGTGCGCCGACGTGAATGAACGGACTGATTGGTGAAGACAAGGTGCGTTTAGGAGTAGTAGAGGATGTGTGGATCAAATCTTTAATTGAAGAGTATGATAGAGAAAATGAGCAGAAAGGAAGATAAATTCGTATTTAGGATTATTATGAGATTTGCACAGAGGGTATGATAGAGGTTATAGGGAGTCTATTGGCAGGTGCTAGAGTGATATATAGTTTCAGGTGATGGCCTTCTTGAATGGAATCAAAAGTAAAGTATGACGATAGTGGAGGCGTAGTGAAAGAATAAATGGTGATCAAAGTGATTGGTTTCAGTATTAATAACGGAGTGAGGCAGGTATGTGTTATGTCCTCCTTGGATTATTCAATTTTGTATAATGGAATGGGGTTATGGAGAATTGAAGGTTGGATCCATGGATAGAAATGGTGTTAGAATGATGGAGAGAGTGGAGTGGTACCTTACCTATTATATGCGATGATTTGGTTTTGTGTGGCGAATCTGAAGAGTTTGAAGAGGATTGGTAGAGAGATTTGGCATAAGGTTGTGTAAAAGAGGGGTTTTGAAAGTAAACGGTAGAATAAGAAGTTAGAGTAAGGTTATGGTTGAGTGAGGACAGTCCTCAGTGTGAGTTATGGTTAGTGGTGAGCAGCTGGAACAAGTGTCCTGAGTTTTAAACCATATTTAGGGTATATGTTGGATGAGAAGGAACGGATGATGCAGAATTTAGTAGGAAAGTTTTGAATGGCAGGAAGTGGGCTGGTGCAATTAAATCGTTTTGGTGAATGTAAAAGGACTAAGTATTTAGTGCGCTAGTGTGTTCTTACATGAAATGGTATGTTTTGTTAACCTATGTTTTATTGTAGATAGTGAGACTATGGTCTTGAAATAAGTGGTATAGAATCTAAATGTTTCAAAATGGTTGTCAGATTGACAATCTATAGGGGCCATGCTAGGTGAGAGAGAATTGAATAAATGAAAAGATGGAACATATTAGAGAGTTGTGTGGTGTGAAGAAAGGGGTAAAACGAGAGAATAAATAAAGTTGTTGAGATGGTTTAGGTCATGTGGAAGAAGAATAAATGATAGTCCGGTTTTTAAGCAGATGTAAGTGACGAGTAATGTTGAACCGACCGGCTGGGAGAGAATCCGAAGAAAAAGTGGATTGAGTCAGTAAACGAATGTCTGAAGGAGAGAAATGGAGGTTGGCAGAGGCGAGAATAAAGGTGCATTAAAAGGAAATGGCGAGGGTTTTGTGAGAGGAGGGGTATGGTCAGAGATGAACCCTTTACAACTGACGATTTACCATAGTGGAAGGTCCGTTGGCAGTCCATGAGCTATATAAGGGTGGATTTTCACTGACTGAGACGACGAAGTCACTTACTAATTGAATGGAACAGAGGGATGGGGGGGTAAAGCTACTTTCTTTTCGTTCTTTATGTCAATAATTTTTCTACACTGCTTTTCTTTTCTGAATGCTTGTTACGCACCTTAACACCAGTTCTTGGGAGAAAAAGGTAGATGAGATTATATATATATATATAGTATATATAATTATATATATATATATATATATATATATAATATATATAATAATATATATATATATATTATTATAATATATATATATAATAATAATAATAATAATATAAAATAATAATAATCAGAATCATGTGAATGTAAATTATAGCCCTAGAGCACTAATAAAACTTTTCTAAGTTCTGGAGCCTTTCGTCTATGTTATAAATACCTTTTTTAACGTTTTGAATTTCCTCCATGTTAATGCTAAATACCCTAAAAAAGACTTGATATATATGAAAAAAAATGTATTTAAAAAAAACAAAAAAAAAACAAAAAATTTTGGCCTTTAGTCTTTTTTTAAAAAAACGCGTTTTTTTTAAAAAAAAAAACGAACGGTTTTTTTTTAATCCCAAACCCATATATAATAATATATATATAATATATATATATATTAATATTATATATATATATAATATATATAGTATATATATATACTATATATATATATATATATATATATATTATATAATATATATATATATATATATATATATATATATATAGGTATATATAGGTATATATGGCCCCTAAACATATTTTTATAAATCACAGCATGAGTTTAATTCTCTGCATATATTATAATATCATATATATATATATATCTATATATTATATATATATAAATATATATATATATATATTATATATAATATTAATATTATAATATATATATAATATAATAGATATATTAGATATATATATATATATATATATATATATATATATATATATTGAGGGAATATTAACTAAAAAATTCTATTTGATACTCGGTAGGTAATGTTTGTGAAAATTTTAAATAAAATCACGAACATCTTCATTTTAACATAAAACATGATTATCCTCACTGACTCAAGAATAATAATAAACAAATATACTCTTTATAAATACATCGAGACTCCTCCTCCTCGCTCGGTTAGAACGTGATACTGAGATACTTTGAGAAAGCGGTTGACTTAATTTAAACAAAAATATACCCTTTAATACAGAAAGGTAGCCCTATTAGGAGCAGAAAGATGAGCCAGAAATAATTATTCCAAAAAAATGAATAAACCTATCATTACAGTAGCGAAACTAACGGTCCTACAGACCCCTCTGTTCCCCCGACAATTTGAGTAATATGCAGACTACATATCAAGGATCAAGGGGGACCCCACATTCGCTTAAGCAGGGAGGCCCCATCACACTTAGTTTCACCTCTGAATGCTGATTGACTATGTTTAAAATTTAAATACTTTGATATTACAAAAGAAGAAAAGAAACAAACACAAAAAAGTCGCGTGTTACTTTTCATCTCTTGCGTTCATATTGTAAATGCCGGGCATTCCCCAATTAAGTTTACAACTCAATTTGATCAGTGCGTGTGATTCCTTTTCCTTCTTTCAACAATGAGGACAATTTGAACCCACACCCTTTCTCTGCACGGATTCTTTCATTTCAGAGACGATTTGAAGATTTTTCAAACTTTTATTTTAACTTCATTTACTCATGTAAAAATAAAAGAAGGCATTTTAGACTGAATAATTAATCTATTATTTGGTTGTATTATTATTATTATTATTATTATTATTATTATTATTATTATTATTATTATTATTATTATTATTATTATTATTATTATTATTATTATTATTAGATCGTTAAGCTTTTGAAATATTAAAAGATAAAACTAAAAAAGATTTGGCTTGTTACCTATTAATTAAGAACGTTTAATGAGCTTTTAATGCGAAATCAATTTAAGTGCTGTTTTGCTCATTTTGCTTTATATATATATATATATATATATATATATATATATATATATTATATATATATAGTAATATATATAATATATATATATATATATATATATATATATAATATATATATATATATATATATATATATATTATATATATATAATATATATATATATATATTATATATATATATGGCGTTTGTGTTGTGTAGGTTATAAGATTTATGTTTAATACCGTTTATATACTGTGGTAGAAGAAGGCCCAGCACCGCGAGGTATAGGTGCCTGGTAAAGAGCCGCTGTAATGTCCATACTAAAAAACTACATGTATCGATATAGAAGAGTATTTGAAATTGATTAGTCAAAGCTTCG
>JABUQX010077248.1:45000-50000 GCA_015478945.1 Trachelipus rathkii
ATATATATATCATATATATATATAATTTTTAATTCAAACTTCAAAGAGTAAACATCCACAATCCGCATCCGCATCTCATCTAACCTTTAAAGATCGCATCCGCATCCGCAATTCCTCCCCTCCTTCTTTAAGATCGCAATCCGCATCCGCCACTCCGTCAACAGTTCAAATTTTGACATCCGGTCCACATCACTAAATATATATATATATATATATATATATAATATTAGTAATATATATATATATATTATAGATTTAGATAAATTATATCCTTTAACAATATTTATATATAGTCTTTCTAGCTGTATCGATATAGAATAATAATTATATAATATTATATATTATATATATATATATTATATATATATATATTAATATTTATATGGAGGTCAATAAGAAGGATTAAGTAAATAAGGAACTTTAGAAAAATGAGATAGGAACTGAAAAAACCAGAACGGCATTAAAAACGTTTGTAATTATTTGACAAAAAGAGGCGTGGCTAAGCCAAACTAAGGTTGAATGTCGGTAGCCAATTTCAAGACTGGGTGAGGAGGGGGTAAGATGAAGAATCAAGAACAGATGAGGTGGGTGGGGTGAGAATAAAGAACAGGAATGAGGGTAATTGTAATGGTAAAGGGTTTCAATGAACAAAATAACATTATATCTTCAAGCATTCTGCAAAGATTATTGAAAGACAAGTGTTATGTCATATATATAACGTAATTACATGAAAATTAATATCAAGTAAATTACACGTACACACCACCACACACACACATCACCAATACAACACACACATATACAAACAACGCCGTGCGCGGCATCACAACACCACACACGCAACACTGTCAAAACGGGTTGGACAAACCCGGTGGTATAACAGAATGAATTCGATAAAATAGTATAATAAAGAATGGATAGTCGAAAAGTGGGGCGAACTTGATGAGGCATTTCAAAAACTTGAAAAAAATTTGAATTTCAAAAATAAGTCGAGTCAACCTATTCTTTAATAATTAGACACATATTCGTGACCCAATCCTAACGGATATGCTCATTAACTTTTACGACATTCGACAATGCGCCTATCTCACTCTGACACGTCAATGAGAAGTCAACGATTTCTACTAACAGTAAACGTATTTGAAAAGAAGGTAGACAGAACCTTCTCAATTTTGTTCGGTTGGCAAAAATTAGTAAAGGCTCCATATATCAACGTATAAAATTAACTTTTTATTTTTTTATTTTTAGATTGGGTGAAAAAAAATCTATTACCAAAATAAATTTTCGCAATTTCATAATACTATTCAAAATAGGCTAATAATCCATGTTTCTGAGTAATTAATTTTTATTTTTTTTATATTTTCAATTTAAAAATAATAATAAAAAAAACTGACAAGCCATTTTGAAAGCGAATTTGCAGATTTTACACTTAAATAACCATTCGCGTCAAAGGATGTTGAATTATTTTCAAAGGTTAGAATTTAACACACAGCCAAAATTTACATATCAATATTAAAAAACACACACCCCACACTACAACACACAGCACACAGCACCACAGCACACACACACAACAACACACACATACACACACACACCACACACACACAACACATCACACACACACAACAACACAAACAACACGCAGCACCAAATCAATAATAAAAGAGCAAAGTAAAATCGCTCCTTATATCCAATGACTATTTTAGGCAAGCCCCTTTATTGCTTGTTAGTAATAACATTTTAAAATTTCCTCCGCTTTTTTTTATTGCAATCCAATTTATTCATTATCATTTTTATTGCCTTCCCAACTTCAGAACAACGATAAATCTTAAACGAGTTAATTTATAAAGACACGTAAACACACACCCACACACACCTACACGATACACACATCACCCTCTCTGCTCTCACACACAACAAACACACAATACATGCATACCTGCACCACATGTATGTACATTAATAAACGTTTCTTACATAGGTCTCCTAGTTTCAAGCACTGGTTAGAGGCTTAGGATGGAAAATCCATAAATAAAAGACAATAATAATAAACAAATAAAAATGACAACATAAGCGCTCGAACCCAGGGCTAATGACCAACAACAATGATACTTCAACATTGTGCAAAACACAAACACACAACTCTTATAAAATATATATATATATTATTATATATATATTAATATATAATAATATATATATATATTATATATATATATATATATAATAATATTATAATATATATATATATATATATATATATATATATATATATATAATATATAATATATTTATAAGGACTCAGATCTGTCTACCCCCGAATTTCATGAATAGTGAAAAATAATAAAAATATTGCTTCAAAAAAAAATGGCATCTAGATAAATTGTTTTCTTCGCAATTTAGATCTGCGAAAGTTTCGTATAACTAATAATGATTATTATAATATATATAATATATATATGATATATATATATATATATATTATAATATATATATATATATATATATATATATATATATATATATATATATATATATATATATAATATATATATATATATATATATATATATATATTGATATTTAAATTGATTTCATTTGTAATCTGGGTTCGAGGAGCTGCAAAATTTTAAAATCATTTCTTTTAACTATTTTTTTAATTAAATATTAAATACAAAATAAAATATAAGAAGAAATTTTTGAAATTAATAAAATTGTAGAAGGTGAGCTGCCGTCTCTCTCTCAAGTTCTAATCGCCGAGTCATATGAAAGTATATTTTCCAAATTCCTCTTTCACTGCTACAAAGGGCTGGAAACCCCTTTCTTCAACATTTATCTTTTCCGCGAATGGTGGTGATATATCGTTTAACATATTAATAGTAATAACAGTGATAGTGTGATAATGTATAATAATAATAAATGTTAATAATAATTATTAATACAGTGAATAGTGGTGAATAATATTAATATATATAGTGAAATATAGTGTAGAACATAATAATATTAAAATTAAAATATAGCTATAATATTAATAATAAAATATAAGTAAAATTAGTGGTGATTAATAAGTGAAATAAATAACCATAAAAAAGTATAATATAGAAATAATGAATAATGATAATAAATAATAATTTGTATATATATATATATATATATATATAACTATTATATATTATAATATATATAATATATATATATATAAATATATATATATTATATATATAAATTATATATATATATATAGTATAAATATATATATATATATTATATATATATAGTATATAGTATATATATATATATATATATATATTATATATATATAATTGTAAATTGTTGAATTGTACAGGACAAGAGGGAGTCCGTTCCATCGTATTTTAGCGAGAATTCGAATGAAGGGAAAATGGGAAAGGGCGTCGAAAAAAAAAAAAAAAAAGTCTTAATATTTCGAGATGTTAAAAATGAGATGGACGATAACAGAAAACTAAATGAGTAATGAGTGGGTCCGATCCGTACAATATAAGAAACATACAAACAGGATGAATATATATATATATATATATATAATATATTAATATATATATATATAATATATAAATATATATATATATATTATAATATATATATATATATATATATATATATATATATATATATATAGGCCCGTATTTAGTGGGCAGACTCCGTCAGTTTTGATTTTTTTTTTTGTTTTTTATTTTTAACATATGCTAGTATATGAAACTAACAATGAATTTCAGTGGTGATGGGCATGATTCAAAAATTTCGAAATATTTTAAATAATTATTTTAAAATCAAATTTATATCATAAAAATTTAAAAAATGAATATTCTTCGAAAAGTACGACACTTCGAAAAACCATTACAATTAGATTTGTAAATCGCGTATAAAGCTTATTACAAAAATGTAAAAAAGAAAAAAATAAAAATAAAAAATATTTTTCATATATGAATATCGCTCGAAAAGGTACGACACTAGCAGAAAAATAAACAATTTAACATATTTGGAATCAAGCGTGTAAAGCTTATTAAACAAAAATGTAAAACAAAAAAATTAAATAATAAAAGAAATAAAAAATAAAAAAATTAGGGGGCTCGAGCCGACGGAGGACAGAGGGGGGACGTTTTCCATACCCCGTAGGGTAGGGGCAGTAGGCTACCCCGTCGACCCCGAAATACCACGGCGGGGGTTCGGAGACGCCCCTCCCGAAGGGGGAAATAGTCCTACCTGTCGTTGTCCACCCGGAGGCCGAGAGACCCCGACTCGTTCCATCTTTGCGGTTTAAACTCCTTGGGTATTCATTAGGTTAAAAAAAAAAAAAATTTTGAAACGACGGGTCGTAAAACGAAACTGGTCCTATATATTTTTGAATCATGTTCGTCACCCCTTAAATTGACTATTAGGATGCATAATATTAGAATCTATAAAAATAAAAAAACAAAAAAATCAAAAACTGACGAGTCTTAAAACATAACAGGTCCTATATATATATATTATATATATATATATATATATATAATATATATAATATATATATATATATATTATATATATATATATATAATATAAATAATATATATATATTAATATATATATTATATATATATATATGATATATATATATATATAATCTATACCTGTATGTGGTTCGCAATGGCCTTGAGATGGGACGATTTCCATAGTTCTTTTCATTCGGCAGCCTGGATAATGACACCTATGAACCTTTCTTTGTGCCTTTCACTAAACTAAAATGTGTTGACCTGAACCTTCGCTATAATTGGAGATTTTTTTTAAAAGAATTTGGTTTTTCTAGAAACATAACTAGTTTTAAGAAGTATTAGAAAATATTATCTAGTGTAAACAATTTAAAATTTTCTAATTATTCCCTTTATATTAAATTGATTGTTTCCATTATTAGCTAACCTTTAGTTTAATTATTATTATTATTATTATTAATATTATTATTATTATTAAATTATTAT
>JABUQX010077248.1:55000-58797 GCA_015478945.1 Trachelipus rathkii
AATAATAATAATAAAATAATAATAACTAAATAATAATAATAACTAATTAGCTAATAATGTAATACAATCATATGATGACGCGTTAGAGAAATAGAAATAATGTTAACTAGGACTAATATTTCTAATACTTCTAAAAACTAGTTTTGTTTAGAAACAGTCTTTAAAAAAATCTCCAATAGCGAGGTCAGGTCCACACATTTTTCCGTTAGTGAAAGCAAGAAAGGTCATAGGTGTCATTATCAGGCTTGCCGATAAGAACTAATGGAAAATCGTCCATCCAAGGCCCCATTTGGGCGACAACATACAAGGTAATGAATATATAATATATATTTTATATATAATATATATAATATATAATATATATATTATATTATATATATATATAATATATATATTTATATATATATATAGTATATAATATATATATATATATATATATATATATTATAATATTATATATATATTATATAGACCGTTATGTTTTAAGACTCCGTCAGTTTTGATTTTTTTTTTTTGTTTTTTTTTTATATATTTTTCTATATATATATTAACAGCCAATTTAAGGGGTGACGGACATGATTCAAAAATTATATTATGGACGCAGTTAACTTCAATTAAGTTTTTCAAAAATTTTTTTTTTTTTTTATAACATAAAGGAATACCCAGGGAAACGCAAAAGATGGCACGAGTCAGTGGTCTCTTCGCTTCGGGGGAGACGGGTAGGACATTTCCCCCCTTCGGGAGGGTCTCCGAACCCCGCTGCTTTTGTATTTGGGTGCGCGGGTTCTCCGCCCTCCCCTACGGGTATAGAAACGTCCCCATCTGTCCCCGTCGCTCGAGCCCCTAATTTTTTTTTTTTATTTTTTATTAATTTTTTTTTTGTTTTATAATTTTTTGTAATAAGCTTTACACGCTGTATTCCAAATATGTAATTGGGTTTTTCTGTAAGTGTCGTACTTTCGAGATATTTCATATATGAAAATATTTTTTATTTTTTTATTTTTTTTTTTTTTACATTTTTGTAATAAGCTTTATACGTTGTTTCAAATATGTAATTGGTTTTTCTGTAAGTGTCGTACTTTTCGAGATATTTCATTTTTTTAAATTTTTATGATATAAATGTGATTTTTTAATAATTATTTAAAAATATTTCGTAACTTTTTGAATCATGCCCAATCGCCCGGCCACTGATTCATTTGTTTTAGTATCATATACTAAGCAATATTTTAAAAAAAAACAAAAAAAATATCAAAAACTGACGAGTGTCTTAAAACATAACAGGGCCTATATATATATATATTATTATAAAATATATATATATATATATATATATATATATATATATTATATATATATATATATATATATATATTATATAATACTTATATATATATATAATATATATCATCCTTTTGTATGTTTTTTATATGTAGGATTCCGACCTCATTCTTCATTGTTTTACTGTATCGTCCATTCTCATTTTTAACATCTTCGAATATATAAGACTTTTTTTTTTTTTTCTTTGTGACGACCCCTTTCCCATTTCGCCCTTCATTCGAATTCTCGTAAATACGATGGACGGACTTCCCTCTTGTCCCTTGTACAATTTCACACTACAATTAATATATATATATATAGTATATTTATATATATATATTATATATATATATATATATAATATATATATATATCATATATATTATATATATATATACTATAATATATATAATATATATATATATATATAATATATATTATATATATATATATATAATTAATATATAATATATATATACAAACTATATTATTATCATTACTATTATTAATATTATTATTAAAATGCTAAACACAATATTTCACTATTAATCACCACTAATTACTATATTTTATTATTAATATTATAGCTATATTTTAATTTTAATATTATTATGTTCTACACTATATTTCACTATATATATTAAATATTATTTCACAGCTATTCACTGTATTAATAATTATTAATTAACATTTTTATTATTATTATCCATTATCACCCCTTCACTGTTATTGCTATTATATGTTAAACGAGAATATAGATCACCACCATTCGGCGAAAGATAAATGTGATAGAAGGGGTTTTCCAGCCCTTTGCAAAGCAGTGGAAAGAGAATTTTGGAAAATATACTTCATATTGACTCGCGATAGACTTGAGACGACGCCAGCTTCACCTTCTACAATTTATTATTTCAAATTTCTTCTTTATAATTTTATTTTTGTATTTAATAATTAATATTCCAAATAGTTAAAGAAATGATATTAAAATTTTTGGCAGCTCTCGACCCAGATTAACAAATTGAAATCAATTTAAAAATATCATATAATAATATATATATATATATATATATATATATAATATATATATATATATATTAATATATATTATATATATATATATATATATATATATAATATATATAATATATATATATATATATATATATATATATATATAATATATAATATATAATCCTTATTTAGTTATAGCGAATTTCGCAGATCTAAATGAGAAACTTAATTCTAGAAAACATTTTTTGTTGAAGCAATATTTTATTATTTCCACTATTCATGAATCGGTAGAACAGATCTGAGTCTTATAATATATATATATATATTATATATATATATATATAATAATATATATAATAATATATATAATATATAATATATATTATATAATAAATATAATAAAATATTATATATATATATATATTAATATATATATATATATATATATATATATATATAGAGTGTGTGTTTGTGTGTTTTGCACAATGTTGAAAGTATCATTGTTGTTGGTCATTAGCCCTGGGTTCCGAGCCGTTATGTTTTGTCATTTTTATTTGTTTATTATTATTGTACTTTTATTTATGGATTTTCCATCCTTCAAGCCTCTAACAGTGCTTGAAACTAGGGAAGACCTTGTTAAGAAAACGTTTATTAATTACATACATGTTTTGCAAGGTATGATGTATTGTGTTGTATTTTGTGTGTGTGAGAGGAGAGGGTGTTGTGTGTATGTTGTTAGGTGGTGGTGTGGTGTGTTGGGTTTACGTGTCGTTTATAATTAACTCGTTTAAGATTTATCGTTGTTCTGAATTTGGGAAGGGCAATAAAAGTGATAAATGAATAAATGGATTGCAATAAAAAAAGAAATTTTAAATGTTATTAACCTAACAGCAATAAAGGGCTTGCTAATAGTCATTGGATATAAGGAAGCGATTTTTCTTTGCTTTTTATTATTGATTTGTTGCTGGGTTTGTGTGTGTGTGGTGGTGTGTGTGTGTGTGTTGTGTGTGGCTGTGTGTGTGTATGTGTGTGTGTGTGTTGTGTGTGTGGTGTGTGTGTTGTTGTGTGGTGTAGGTGTGTGGTTGTGGTGTGTTTAATATTGCATATGTAATGCTGTGTGGTAAGATCTTAACCTTTGAAAATAACTCAACATCCTTTGAGCGAATGGTTTTTTTTAAGTGTAAAATTGCAAATTCGCTTCAAATGCTTTGTCATTTTTTTTTATTATTATTTTTAAATGAAATATTAAAAAAATAAAAATTAATACTAGAACATGATTATAGCCTAATTTTGAATAGTAATTACAAATTTGGAAATTAATTTTGGTAACAGAAGAAGGTTTGACCGATCTAAAATAAAAAAAAAAATATATACTTTAATTTTATACGTGATATATGAGCTAATTTTTGCAAACCGAACAATTGAGAAGGTCTGTCTACCTCTTTTGTTCCAAATACGTACTGTAGTAGAAA
>JABUQX010077249.1:0-15000 GCA_015478945.1 Trachelipus rathkii
GTGTGTTAATTGGTTATGATGGAGATGAAAGTTACAGAATGGAGTTCATGCAAGCAAATAATTATTTGTTATGTATTTATAAGAATGCAGATGATTATAAATTTGGTTCCTCATTCAACTTATCTCAAATATCAGATGAAATAGAATCTAGGAAAAAGAAAATAAAAAGTAATAGAATAGAAAAAAATGAATACAGAAACTGATGACAGTACATCTATAATTAGGTATAATTAAACTCATAACATACAGAATGAATATATAGAATTTGAAACTCAGAAATTAAGATATTGGTATTCAGTAATAAGAAGAACAAAGATAGAATTAGTTAAGCACTAAGAATAATCAATTAAGAGACATAGAGATTCAAGTTAATTAAAAATAGCCATCAAGGTTTGAATATGACTACAGTACTTATCTATTATTTATTATTATATTAGAAGATACTTATGTAAAATTATATAATATGGATGTTCAAGTATATATAACATAAATTACGTGTGATTAGGCAATATCCTCAGCTTCACGTATTTTAATATTAGTAAAATAAATTGAATGAGTAATCATCATTGAGAGTATTGAAGAAATTCAATAACCTATAGGAACTAATAAATGGTATTATTTGAAATATATACGGCTACGTATAATACAGCAAAGGATAATTACAAACCATTGATAAAACAAATGGGAGTTATTAATAAAAAATTAGAAAACAGGAGTTTACCATTAATCGTGAATTATATGATAATACAAATATAATTAATAAAGCCAAAGTTATTATGTTAGCAAAAGGATATGAGTTAATATATATTAAGTCATACAATAAGTAGCGATTGATCAGATGACTACAATAACATTCAGTATATATATCACATGATATACTACAATAAAGTTAACTATGGTGACTATATATAAGTGATAACTTTTAATTAAAGTCAAAATATAGCAACTTGCAACATTTTCAAAATGTCTTTTAAACAAAATCACTTTTTTATGTTTATACAATATACATAGCTCACAATTCTTTAAAACATGAGATTTAAAATATTGAACATTCAAATTTTGAAAAAGTTTTTATAATACTCCATTTTTCATTTTTTTACATTAGTGGTAAAAAAATATATCTTACACACATGCAAAGCGATTAAGTTTTCCTTATTTCGTTACATTTAGTTACATATATATACAATTTCGATCTCTTGTTAATTACATATATGTTACAAATGTTAATAAAACTCAAACATATTTCAAAGCTTTGCGTTTAATACGTCTCTGCCAAAAGTCATTTTTTTATAATAAACAAACATTGATACAATTCAACATATACACTATTATTTATAATATATAATGAATAAGCTCTTTAGGATAAACTTTCTTATTCTATAATACTCTATAAATTTGGTAAAGTACATATTACTCTGAATTCTCTATTATTATAGTCTTTATCTAACATTAAGAAATTCAAGTAAATGGACATAATATAAATAATAAAATTTCATATCACTTGCATATATGTTGATATGTATAGGATACTAGTTGCACTATATCATACAAAGTCAATATAATATATATAATATATATATAGTACTGAAGGTTTTAGGCAGAAATTTATTATTTATGTATAAGAATTATTATTATATAATTATGATATAATATTATTTACTAGTTATTACTATAATAAATCTGCAATTTCATATATTATATTTAATTATAAGGATATTAGATAATGAATATATTCATTTGAAAAAATCAATTTAGTTATCAATATAATATATATCAAATCGAGGAAATGCCGTTCGTATACTACTCAATTTTTCAAGCTTTATTTACTAATAATAGATAATAACTATAGGAATTTTTAGTATGTGATAAAATTGCATATAATTGACTAATAATAGTACATACTATCATATATACTATATATACTTAATATTAATAATAAAGGATATATGTTACACATATTATACTAGATACATTGAATGCCTATAGGGAGAGGTTTTCCCTTTCCTCGTTTCTAAACAGAACTTACAGAACAGGTTAATATCATATCACTAAGGAGCTCTTCATATCTGCAACAGCAACTATAGACCAGATATTGCATTTGCTGTTAATTATCTTGCCAGAAGTATCCGATATAGTAGTTATAGGACATAATATATTTCTTATAAACAAAACATTATTTATTATATAATAGAAGATTGGTATTATTACTATAGTGTCTACAAGATCTAACAATATATGTATGTTGCTTCTGTGCTATTACAATATATCTCACTTTTGAAAGGATTTTTGAATTAAAAATGGCTTCCTTGTCTGATTCTATACAGAGAATGAGGTTTTAAGTACCTTTAATTAAAGTCTATTTGAGCTTGCAGACAGAATGCAATAGTCGAGGAATCATGACCAGTCTGTGAAAAAACGAGTGTACTGTACGAAGGTTGGAGTGCTAAGGCCATAAGGCTATTCATAACGAGGCCAATAACAAATTTTTTAAGATCCAAATCTGAAAGTTAATGACTTAGGATATATTATAACTAACTTAGAAGACTTAGATCTTAAATTAGCTGAAATTGAACAACACATCTCCCAATTTTTGGACGATGAGAATTCATTAATTGATGATGAAAGAAAATTACTTAAGGTATAGGACCTTCGCCTATTAAAAGAACGAATCACTGCGCATTGAAATTAGCAAAAATTTAAATATCTTACTAATTTTATCCATCTATATCGCGAACCAGCTTCGCGTCTACATCAACCGATTCCCCCGCGGCTACCTCCTAGAGAAGCCGGAAGCATTATAATAACCGGGTGCCTCATTAAAAAACTACCTGGACTTTTAGTTTTGTGTAATATTTTTGGATATGCCATACTTCATTGAATTTGGTCATTTTGAGGAGAACTATGTCGAAGGTTCAGAGGACTATGCTGATTTAGTAAACTTGGTGTTATGGGTATTAGGATTGCCTTCACAGGGTTTCACAGCTGAATCACAGATTTGTATCTGGCCTATGCAGATCATCGGCTTACTAGATTATAAATTTATCTCTGCAATAATATGGCCTATAAGGAAGATTTGATAATCCAGCAAAAGTCCCAAAGGGATTGCCTTAAATATTGAAATTAACTAAGTTACCCCTTAGATATGATATTTTTGGCTTCGCAGATCTCTAATCAATATAAAGCTGAATCTCATAAAATGCTATACATGAACTTTAAAAAATAAGGGCTAAATAGTCGATGACAACACTGGCTCTACAATTTTGGGTGTTTTACTGGCCCAAAAATTGCCAGCTCACAAATCAAAGAGAAAGGTTAAATGGCGATAGGGGTAGGTGAAAGTTGGAACTCTCTCCCTTGAAATTATCTCATTTTGAAAAGGTTGTTACAAAACCAGGCCCTGGTTTCGTTTATAGAAGGCCTCCACAGGTACAACATTAATCAAGAACTGGGAGTGAAATAAAAAATTTTCTCCATAAATAATAGGTCTGGAGGCTTGATAGGGCTCTTCCCCTCCAATCAAAATTTACAAACGGAAGGGAACATAGGCCAGGGAACGCAAAACAATCAACTATATAAATACAAATGTGAAAGGATACACCTCATCATCAAAACACTACGGAATAAATAGAACCAAAACTATCTCCTTAACCTAAACAAGAATCAAAAGGAACCATACTTAAATAACAACTTTAACTCACGGTTTAACAAATAATAACGCCCTTTCACTTAACCATCAAAAATACTTTCGACTCCCCATATTATTAATAACAATCAAATAATTATCAAAATCGGACAAACATATTAAATAATTTTATGAATAAACATACACATTTTCCCATAGAATCCAAATAAGTTTCTAGTACTATAATTTGACCGATTTCTTATGATAACAAGGCAATATCACAACACTGCCAACTGTCAAGTTTATAAATATCCCTTCGCAACTCCGTAATCCAAATTAATTTAACAAGGCACCACCGTTGGTGCGAAAGTGTATATAGGATGCCACCCACATTACCCAACATCTGATATGCCAAAAAAACACATAAAAAGTGTTTTATTACATTCCTAGAGACCCAATATAAAAGGAATTAACCAGAGTATGTTGCAACTGTACCCCAATCCGCCTCAAATAAACCACCTAACTTCCACCTTGTTGGCTCAAAGTCACGGTGTAGCTCTTCCTCTTCCCATAGTGGATTTAAAAATAAATAATTTAGAAGGAGATACCGGATCATTGGAATTCGAAATATTGTTCGACTCGCAAAGGATCTCATACTCACTTTGGTCTAAATATGCAAGTAAGTTAAATAACATTGAAATTGTAACATGTACCTTCCATCATACCAGGGCTATATTAACATCTTCCATAAGGAACGGAAATTAACTTAAAAAGGCCTACCATTTTCGATACACTTTGATGGGGTGGTCACCCTATAAAGGAGCATCAGTACAAGGATAGGAGGTGATACCTATTTCTGCTGTTATACTACGTAGATCACACTCCAACGATCTTAAACACCTGGGCTTGTGAGACAACAACACCTAAAATGCTCAGATAATTAACGTAATCCCACTTTGCCATCATTTATCGCAACTTCAGATGTCATTACGGATATTGGCTTACTTCTTGGATCCGTCAGACAACCTCCCCCATTTTCTCCAATCATATGAGAAAATAAACAATGTAAATTTGTTAAAAACAAATGTAGGTAATATTATTTGGGGCAAATTACCCTTTGCTTCTGGTGGCACAGACTCTCAAGTCACCATTGTTTCTTCCTTTAGGGCCGAAGTTCAATTTTTTGATCCTATAGTTAGTTTTAGCCATTCTAATCATAAAAATATTGATCATTCTTCCTTTCTCCCTATAATTGAGGAGGAAGAACCATTAGCTTTAAGTGAAAATCCTCCCCTCTCTATAACTGAGGCAGAGGACTCTTTAAATTTAAATCCTTCACCTCCCTTCGAAGATGCCGAGGGAGGGGAAGTTGTAAATAATGCGCATCAACTTTCATATTTTTCCCAAGAGGAATATTTAGATTTAGTAAATAGGTTTAAGGTTTTGTCTGCCTCGGACGAGGCTTGTGAAATTGATTCCCCCATTAAAAGTACAAAAAATATGAATTTTGCCTCAACTGAGGTTGGTGATGAACATCACCTTTCTGAAAAAATTATTTTCCCCTCGAAAAGTACAAAAAATATGAATTTTGTCTCCTCTGAGACTTGTGAGAACTCTCACACCTTTGAAAATATTGATAAAACTATCTTATCTGCTTCAGCTGAAGCTTCTAGTACTGATTCTGCTTCAATAAAAAATATAGAAAATACAAAAAATTCCTCGGCTGAGGACCCTATCCCCCCTCTTTCTGTAATCACAGAGGAGGAATATAACAAAAACTCCATAGACGACCTTGATCGTTTATGGTCTCTCTCCCATATTGGAATACTACCTGATGAGCAGTTTACCTTAGCTGAAAAAACTACCCTTGAATCATTTAAGGAAAATTTGCGCTTCATAAATGGGAAATATGTAGTGTCATTACCATGGCGTACAAACCATCCCAACTTACCCGATAATTATTCTTAGTCGAAACGTCGACTTTATAGTGTACTAAAACGGCTCAGGACTGAACCTGAATTGTTAAACTCATATAACGATGTAATAAAGGAACAGCTGTCCCTTGACTTCATCAAGGAAGTGAAACCTTCTACCC
Source organism: Trachelipus rathkii (assembly GCA_015478945.1). Classification (NCBI taxonomy): domain Eukaryota; kingdom Metazoa; phylum Arthropoda; class Malacostraca; order Isopoda; family Trachelipodidae; genus Trachelipus; species Trachelipus rathkii. Next base: position 5,718 of record JABUQX010077249.1, read on the forward strand.
CTCTCCATCCTGAAGCCAAGCTACATTACCTACCCCATCATGGGGTTCGCAAAAATTCCTCTACGACTAAACTTCGTTTAGTCTATGACTGCTCATCCAATAACCCCAGTTTAAATTTCTGTTTACACAGTGGTCCTTCTCTGATAACAGATCTGGGAAAATTATTATTAAAATTTAGAATAAAAAAGTACGCAACTTCATCAGATATTGAAAAAGCCTTCTTAGGCATTCGTTTAGCAGAAAAGGATCGAGATTCAACTCGTTTCCTATGGATCCGAGACCCCTCAGACCCCCAATCGCCTATAGTGACATATAGGCTCAAATCAGTACTATTTGGAGCAACTTGTAATCCATTTTTATTGGCAGCATGCCTCCATCACCATGTAAATAAATCCCAAACTGCATACAAGGATGCCATACTAGAACAAATTTATGTAGATAACCTCTTCGATACATTTGACACCGAGGATGAAATAAAACACTATTTTTTTGAAACCAGGTCCTTGTTTGCAGAGGCTGGTTTAAATTTAAGAGAGTGGGCTTCCAACTCATCTCTCGCTTCTTCTATGTTTCAAGAAAAGGAATTGGGCATAGAAGAACCTTGTTTAAAAATTTTAGGGATGGAATGGGATACCTCTTCGGATACCATGTCTTACCCCACTCGTAGCTTCGACCCAGAAGCCAATACTAAACGTAAAATACTACATAATGTTGCATCTGCATTTGATCCTCTTGGTGTTTTATCACCCGTAGTTATAAGAGGCAAAATGCTTCTACAAAAAATTTGGAAATTAAAACTTGACTGGGACCACAAGATCCCCAATGATCTTCAAAAAGAATGGAGATCACTTGTGGTTCAATTTGAACAATGTTTAAACTTAAAATTGCCTAGGCAACTTAAATATTCTATTAACGTGGAACTCCACGCTTTTTCCGATGCATCTGGTTCTGCATACGGTACTGTGGTGTATGTAGTCTCTTGTGCAGATTCAACACCCATTTCAAAAATATTATTATCAAAAGTCAAAGTATCCCCCATTAAAGAGCTTTCCATCCCCCGTTTAGAACTTATGGGAGCTCTACTATCATCTCGCATGTTAAAATTTATATTAGAAACGTTTGAAAATGTATTAAATTTTGAAAAAATATATGCTTGGTGTGATAGTCAAGTCACCTTGCAGTGGATTTTCTCCCAAAAACAACTCCCCACCTTTAACCAGAACAGGGTGGACGAGATTCGAAAAAATGTTCCCTCTATAGAGTGGAAATATGTCCCTACACAGGACAACCCCGCTGACCTCGCTTCTCGCGGGTCAGATTGTAAATATTTAGCTTCTGATTTATGGACAATTGGTCCAACTTGGCTCTTAAATCCCTCAGACTGGCCAGTCTGGAGGGAACATCCTTCCTCTTCACAAAATGAAGAAGAAAATTTAATAATCTCAGCTGTGACAGTTGCTCCTATTGAAAGCATACTGAACAGTGAGAACTATTCATCTTATAATAAAATTATAAAAATATCAGGTTCATAACAAATTTAAAAACTCTGTAAATAAATCCCCTTTAAATAAATCAATTATAAAACCTGAATTTTCCCATCAACTCTCCATTGAGGAGAAACAAAATTCTGAGTCATATTGGATCAAATATATGCAAAATCTGCATTTTCAGTCTCAAATAGACTGTTTAAAAATAAAATACTTCTTACACATTTGTGTAAACAGCTTAATATAATATTAGTAAATGGTATACTTAGGTGTGATAGAAGGTTAGGAAACTCCTTTCTGCCTTATGACACCAAATTCCCTTATTTACTCCCAAATAACAATCATTTGATAAAACTCATCATATGGGACACCCATATGTCTTTTCATCATTTAGGAACCTCTGAGCTCCTTTTAATAATACGCAGAAAGTATTACTTTTCCCATATGAGAACTAATATTAAAAAGGCCACAAGACCATGCATTTTGTGCAAACGTTTACAAGCCCTTCACTTTAGGTCTGCCCCTCTGGCTGCTTTGCCTAAAGTAAGAGTCATAAACACCAAGCCATTTACTATTTTGGGAGTTGACCTGACAGGTCATTTTATAATAAAAACTTCGAAAACAGCTACTACAAAATGTTATATCGTATTATTTACTTGTGCAATGACTCGAGCAGTCCATCTCGAGCTCGTTTTAGACAATAGCACAGAATCCTTTTTGAGATCATTCCGCCGCTTTATGGGTAGACGTGGTGTCCCCTCTGTCGTTTATTCAGATAACGCCACCTACTTCCATGCTTCATCTGATTATTTGAAACAGTTACATAGTTTACCACCAGTAAAACAATTTTTTAATCAATACTCCATGTAATGGAGGTTCAATCCTGCTCGTAGCAGCCACTACGGAGGATTTTTTGAGAGTCTAATTGGATTAACCAAACTCCATTTGAAACGTACCCTTACTAATGCCCTCATCACTTATGATGAATTTTATACAATTATAATCGAAGTAGAGGCGGTTTTGAATTGCCGTGCTCTCACCTTATAGTGAGGAACCACTCACCCCTTCTCATTTATTAACAGGGCATAAATTAAATTCACTCCCCGTTCCAGAAGAACTTATTGAAATGGATCCCACATATTTAGATCCTATAAAAATTGGTAAACGCTACAAATACATCCTTTCCTTTGTAAATAAATTTAAAATTAAATGGGAAAAGGATTATTTATTAAATTTAAGGCAATCTTACAATAAATCTGATCGCCCAAATGTAACTGTCAGAGACGTCGTCCTGGTGGAAGATGACGGTCCAAATAGAAAATGGGAATTGTAAAAGTTTTACATACTTTCCCTGATGGCTATGTACGATCGGTTTCCTTGAGTACGAGAACAGGTGAAATTCGCAGTCATTCATCTTTACCCGTTGGAAATTCATAGTAACATTCATGATTCTTCCTCAGAAGAAGAATCACCTACAACATCAAGTTCTCCCCCTAGGAACCACCGCCAGGCTAACATCCTGGCTTCCCGTCGGATCAAAGCTATATTCAATTCGAAATAAGCTTCGACGACAACCTTATTATCCATTTAGACAACATCAAAAAACTTATCATATAAATTCTCTTGCTATTGATCATTAAAAATAATCTAATAAATTTCTTACTTATGCTTTTTATTTCGAAAGTTAATTGCGTTCGTCCTTTGGATGGAGTTATTATTTGATACCAACAACGTTTTAAAATGGGATTTCGAGAGCCTTGCATATTCATCTCCTAATACATACCGAAATTTGTTAGGAACAAAGGTAAAGATATAAACCCTTTGAAGTAGGAAAAAATTGAAGGAAAGCCTTCAATAAATTTAAAGCAGCTGTCTTGGAGTGGAAGTCCCTCTGGGAAGGGGGCGTCCGTGATAAGTGCTATCATAAGTCTCCTTGACTAAAATTGTTGCTGGTGGAATGGAAACATGGTTAACGTCACTGAGACACATAACCCCAAGTTTACAATGTAAACCCACCTTCCCTTGTTAAGTTTTTAGAAGGATGTTTTTTGAGATTCGAGTATGCAAGACTTGAGAGTCATATTTTATCACTGCGTATGGGTCATTTTTAACTTTCATCCTCCTCCTCGGACGTGATTTGCTGACGAATAAAGAGTATACTTATTTACTATATTTTCTTTCACTAAAACTTACGAAAACAAATCATATTTTTTTCTGTTGGTTCCTTTGGCTGGGGAATTTAATGTCGTAATTTATTTTAAATTACTTCATTTGCCACTTGTGGCCAGTTTTCCTTTTTGGTTTTGATGACTGGATTCGCGAGTGGTTGACTTGCAATCGTGATCAAGGAAATTGAGATTGCATTAGTCATCACCTTTTCCTAATAAAATTTGTAAATATTAATATTAATAATCATCTTGTATATAAAAATTAAAATTTATTAATAGAAACTTGCCCAATGATTCGGTGCAATTTTGAATCAGAATTTTCAAAATGCAGTACCTTAATTTGGTAAAGGCTCATATGAGTATAGTACCCCTTATAATTAGGCTACGCCCTTGAAATTCACAATATTACTTCATTTAATAAAATATAGTAAAAGTCTCAAGTTTGAGACCCCTGGGTTACCTGTAACCCCTAAAAAATGGGGTTAGGGGCTGGAGCCCCCCACTCCATTTTGTCAAATTTTTACACCTTATTTTTCTTATTCATGTCCCAAACTACTATTATACCAAGTTTCAACCAAAAATAATATATATTTCGATATATATATATATATATATATATATATATATATATATATATATATATATATATATATATATATATATATATATATATATATATATATATATATATATATATATATATATAAGTATATATATACACAAAACTTGTTTCCGTCAAGATTTAGAAAAATAAAACTGATGCAATAAAACCGGTTTACTTGTATCTTTCTTCTGCCAAAGTTTTGAAGTTTCAGACTTTCCTTAATTATACTAAAAATATGGAGCTACATTTTGAGGAAATCTTACATTAATCAAAGTAATATTTTAATAGTTATGAATATCCCAAGTCACCTGGAAAAAATAGGCCTTCAAAATGCTGAAACTTCACATTGAAAGTTTTTACACCCCCTCTTCGTTGACCAGGTTCCTCAACAATGTCAGGTTTAATTTATGGGTCAAAATGGTCTTAAGATATTCCTTTTTTACTTGTATAAATGTCATTGACCTCCTTGAATCGAAATGGTCAAGATTTCCAGGTCAAATGACCCCTATTTTTCTACATTAAAATATCAATATATCATAGCTCACAGTTGTCCTAGAGAAATAAAATTTATACCAAATTAATCCGGAAAACTTACAGAATCTGAGAGTTGTTGTTAAAATTGATAATCATCCTTAATTAAAAAATTACAATTATTGTATAATTTCTATGGGAGTAAAAAATATCACGTAACAAACACGTGATGAGTTGCTAAAGGCCGCCATCATAAACTTTCAATAATTTTTATAACAAATCCATATTGATTTATTCAATAAATTTATTTATTTACTATATAGTTTTAAATTTACTATCTTTTGATATTAAATTTGTTAATAAAACATTAATAATTAAAATTGATGTTTATTTAATTAATTACTCACCGTCAACCCATCGGCGTCGTTCTCATTGACTATAAAGCGACGAGATCGGCTGAGTCCTCACTTATTCTTAATTTACTGCACTTATCATCAGTAGACTCCGTTCCCATAATTTTTCATTCCGAGTCGAAAGAAATTCTACAAGATCAATTATCGATGCAGTTAAAGTAGTTTAATATTTTTGACAAGGCTTATTCTTCAAACGAGCCTTTCCTTTCATTTTTAGAGACATCATCGCTATTTTCGGAGGCGACATGTCGAACTGAAGTAGGGGCCAGCAATTTGTTTGTTTATTGTTTGCTGACCGGAACCATGAAAATCTTCCTTCCTTTAAATGGTGATCTTAGGAAAATTTTATGTAGGTAGTGTCATTCATTATGCCTTTCTGGACAACTTAGGAATCCCCACTAATGACTTCGTGTCACCCTTCTCTCCTTTCAGATATTAGAAAAAAAGGCATCAGTTTTGATTCGTTTCATGTCATTTTTTGATAAATACCATAATTTTATATATTAACTCAGCCTCTTCCCTTTGTGTTGTTCTAAGTTAAGAACAATTCAAATTGATCGTGGGCCCACGAGTTACTATATAATATTGTGGTGTTTCTGTTAGAACAGTTCTCAAGGTTTGAATTAAATTCGATTGACCTACGTTTTTTTTGTCATTCAGTTTCCATCACTGAATATTAAAAATTCGCGCCAATCATCTTTCAAACCACCTCTTTTAATTCGTCTTCACTTTAGAGTCCAGTTTTATTTATAGGATGGAGATATCTTCGAGGTTTTTATCTATCTTTTATTCTCTCTCTCTTTCTCTTCGGTGAAAGCTTAAAAGTATGATATTTACACACACCCTTTTTACCCAACGCAATGTACATTTATTTTTGTTTATTTTTTTACACATGCAAACTATAAAATCGCACTCAAAAAGTAAGCAAAAACGCTAAAGGGGAAAATTGGGAAAATAAAAGATTTTGGGAAATTTTAATATAAAGGGAATACTTAGAAAATTTTAAACTCAAAGATTTGATTAAAAAATAATAATAATAAAAATAAAAAGTTAAAGAAAAGTAAGTAAAAACGCAGAAATTGAAGGAATAAAATTCATTATGATAAATGTCTCATAGAGAAAAAATCTCACCATTGTTAAAATCAGAAATTTTAATTAGGTAACTTAGAGCGTACATTATTGCCTCGTCATTAAAAAATGAGAATCATTTTTTCTTAATATTAAAAATTAGATTTAAATTTCAAAGAACGTAGGAAATAAAAAGGTTGAAAATAATAAATGAATCATAAATCAAAATATTGTCAAAATTTTCATAGCGTAAAATTTGATTTTTTCGGGAGCAGTCTCGAAACCGAAACTTACTATAAAATTATCTTTTAGACTCTTCCCCCTTTGAGTTTTATAATTGAAAATCGACCTCTATATATATATATATATATATATATATATATATATATATATATATATATATATATATATATATATATATATATATATATATATATATATATATATATATATCTAACGAATGGTATATATAAACTTATAAATATTTATTCAAAAATATTAAAAAATCGCCTTAATAGTTGGTCACGTGGTCTCAGAATTTGCCTCATAAATGTGAAAAATCGGAATTGCAAATTTTCGATTGTGTTTATTTCAAATATTCAAATTTAATATTTATAAAGCATAAATCATATATTTTATGGTTTCAAATCATCAATGGATGGTTCCCATGTATATATATATATATATATATATATATATATATATATATATATATATATATATATATATATATATATATATATATATATATATATATATATATATATATATATATATATATATATATATATATATATATATATATATATATATATATATATATATATATATATATATATATATATATATATATATATATATATATATATATATATATATATATATATACATCCATAAATTTTTGTCGTGAAATAATAAAATTAATTAGTTAAAATTTAGCGAGATTTTTGAATTTGCGTAACATTTCGCGTTCTGTCATATTCCGTGCATGTTAATTGTAACTATATAGTGGTCTTGGTAGTCATAGTTCCCTGTAGTTAGAGCAAGTTAGTTCCCTTAGACAGAGGCCTCACCTCTGTTTAGTAGTAAATAATTAGTCGTCCAAATTGTAAACCTTGCTTGCAAGTTTCTAAGTGGCCTCTGGCTTTCCTTGTAAAAGCTAGATTCATTAAGAAACAAAAGCAAAGTTATTACATTGGAAATTGTCATTCTATTGAGACACCTTTGTGTCTTCAAAGAAGACTATTCCTACAAATAATAATAATTATTGTTGGTAATTATTACTATAATTATTACTATTGATAATAATTATTATTATTATTATTATTATTATTATTATTATTATTATTATTATTATTATTATTATTATTATTATTATATTATTATTATTATTATTATTATTATTATTATTATTATTATTATTATTATTATTATTATTATTATTATTATTATTATTATTTTATTGTAGTTAGTATATTGCTTTCTATTATTATTATTATTATTATTATTATTATTATTATTATTATTATTATTATTATTATTATTATTATTATTATTATTATTATTATTATTATTATTTTTGTGTGTGTGTGTGTGTGTGTGTGTGTTATTATTGCTTTCGTAGTACTAATTATAGAAAGTCTTAGTAGTATACTTTTATTGTTACCGTTATCACAATAAATATTGTTATTATTATTGTATCATACCTTCGAAACTTGACCGAGTTTTTTTTATCTGTGTCAACTTTCGAAAGTAAACATAGCTATTAACATCGAAAAATTCTTCTACCATTGTTCGACTACGTTGTTACACATGCGCGGTAACTTAGAAATAATTTTGTAATAAAAAATTTATAATTTCAAACATCGAAGCGACTTACTTATAAAAATAAAATCAGTAAATTTTCAATAAAAACATATTGGAAATAAATTTCGATTTAAATTTAATAAACAACAAAACTGTTTCATTCCCGAAATTACTCGTAAATAAAAACTTCGTCCTTTTTATGAGCATTTGCTCTTATAAGCAGTAAATTACAGAGTCAATAATTATTCTTCATTCGTTTGTATATATATATATATATTAATTACCCTGGTCCACACGAGGTCCACCGAGTATATATATATATATATATATATATATATATATATATATATATATATATATATATATATATATATATATATATATATATATATATATATATATATATATATATATATATATATATATATACAAATTTATATTTCCACTATTCATTGGCTACTTTCAAACTAATCGAGTGAAAGTGGTACCGCGTCAGAGATTTGTTTGGAAGTAGGAATAAATGTGGATTTGTGATCTGTCTTCATTAGCCCAGCTACCTGGGACTGGAACTGAAAACTTTTAGACAACTGTTCTGTCATTATTTAAAATAAAATGGTTTTACCCTTACCCTATTGTCGGGTTCAAATATCGAGGAAAACGAACTTCACTTTTACACAATACTTGTTTTTACAAGACCATTTGACAAAATCAGGAAATTCAATCTTTAATCATCCAACTCAAAAAACAAAAAGCTTGTATATATATATATATATATATATATATATATAAATATATAAAAATATGTTTATAGAATTTATATATATATATATATATATATATATATATATATATATATATATATATATATATATATATATATATATATATATATATACTATCTCAAAAATATATATGTATATATATATATATATATATATATATATATATATATATATATAAAATAGAAAGATATATATATATATATATATATATATATATATATATATAATATCCCTAAGCATTTCACTTATACCCTAGCACTTTAATTTTCATCTGATATATATATATATATATATATATATATATATATATATATATATATATATATATATATATATATATAAATACTCTTTATAATTACTATATATATATACATGGGCGTCGTCAAGGGGGGGCAGGGGGGGCAGCTGCCCCCCTAGAAGTGTTTACTCTTATAGAGTCTACCTGCGAATTTTTTTGATCCAACGTCCAGTTCCGGGTGGCTGT
>JABUQX010077250.1:0-7500 GCA_015478945.1 Trachelipus rathkii
ATCGGTCCATCCCAGTATGCCCTATCTGTATCTTCTCCAGTTATGAGCTTATGTATGATATGCTACACATTATAAGTGATTCCGATCTTCAATATGATAGGGTAATACGTAAGCTTCCTTTTATTTAGAGTATATATTTCCCAAAGAGAGTAAAGTTATAACATTCCCTAAATGTGCATTATCTAACCTCTGAATAGATACAAATTTTGACGGGCTGTTATCCTCGCCGTGCATATAAACAGATGTAGAAGGAAATCCTTTTCCCTTTACACACGGTGCATTGTTGTGCAAGGTTCATATTAGAAAGAAACAGAATCAGTAATTACAGGATAACATGGATATATACAGAGGTGTAAGCTTCAGATATATATTTTTTTCATTTCATTAACATTATCTACTCACAGTGTAAAGATAGTATAAGAAAGATACTCCCTGTAATAATAAGGACGAAAGAGGGTAAATTTACAGTGACTCACAAAAATATGAGAGGTGTTAATGATGCCTTTAGTGGATTTTTAGAGCCAAGCATAATGATGAAGTGCAAGGCCTCTACTCAGGAAAAGGTCCGGGATAATTATAGGGTAAACAACGCTAATAATTGAACATTTTTGCAATACTTATCTACTAGTATAGTGTGTGCTGCAGAGAAATAATCCTCGTACAGTGCATTAAAAAGACGTAGTAGCCGATTGTTCATGATAGAATTGTTGTGATGATTTTGAATGTTAATAGCGTAAAATAAGACGTAATATTATTTTGTCAGGACAAGGTCGAAGGGATCAAGAATATGTATAGAAGACGAGAAAGACTAACGAAAAAACCTCTAAAGAAAAAATTAGTATTGTATGTATTTAGCATATTTAACTACTAACTGATAACTTTTATACGATGTGTGTATATATTTGGAGATATATATATAGTTTTCATGGAAAATGTTTCTGTTCATTATACGGCCAGAGCTCGCACATGCAAGATGCACTTTCTCTTGCAATCCTTCTGAGTCCTGAATCTGCTGTAAGAGTAAATTGGAGTGGAAATCTCTTCTCCACATGTGAACCCTACACAGATTAGCAGTTAGCGTAGTCCATCCTTTATCAGTATTAAATTCTGCTCTGCATCCTATACCAATACAGAATGTTCCTCAGAAGTTCAATATTTCAAGGCACTTCTTGATCAATAGCGCGGCTTCGATAGACCCCTCTAATTTATTTTTTATGTAAAAACGAAATATATTGGGACAAAACTGTATGTGTACAGATCTTCCTACGGGTGGATGACCATACAATAAGTATAATAAAGAATATCAAATTTCCTGTAATACATGTTTTACCCAGGTAAAGTTAATATTGTATTAATCATTGAAGTCTATCTTAACGGAACTTCACTAGTGCATCAGCGGCTAATTATCCTTATAAGCTATATAGAACATTTGTTAAATTATTCAGACGCATGCTAAACAATCTCATCGTCAAATCATGTGGTTTTATAGATGTTCGATGATGAGATGACGATCTGACGAGTATAGATTAAAAGCAGCTAGAGGTCATAAATAGATGGACTTATCGAATTTATACTGATCTATAAATGGCGGAGTGAGTATATGCGTGGTGCAGAGGAGAGAGATCAATGTACTCACGGCTGTTATCTGTAGATACTAGAATCATTTTATACGCTCGCGAAGTATCTCTATATATGTGGCTCTTATTACCAGAGATGATGGGTCAGTCTGTGTAATGATATCATCAAGATCCTACTCTATCGATCTAGGCTAGTATTTCCAGAATAACCTGTTTATCAAACTGAGTTTGGAGGCTTATCATCTACGGTCAGAAAATGTGAAATTATCACCCGATTACAAAAGTGCGGATTATTTAGATTCGAAATTACGCATTTTCGAAATCTACAAATTCATTTGTGTATATGTTGAGTCTCTAGGCGTGACTTCAGGAAGACTTTCACAACAGAGACTTATTATATAGTGTGCTCACAAGCATACGCACGTTATGGCGAATCATCTGTTCTCTTTGGGAGCCAGTCTTCTAATCCGCATTCTGTGAGCGCGAGCGGAGACAGCATGAGGAGGCGGTACAGTTCGGGATTTTGTGGCATCAGTGGAGTACGCGCCTGGTGAGTCAGGTAGTATGCTCTCATGTGAAACCTTCCAAATATAGGTGTGCAGCACGAGCCGTGTGGGTGGCGTGGACTTTACGGGTTCGAGTATTGTTATAATCTTTCTATGCACTTGTGCGTACGTGCAGAGCGATGATGAGGAATATATGATATATAATCCTACGAGAGACCTTTTATCTCTTTATTTCCCGCTGTCATAATCTCGAGTCATATCGTGTGTGTAGATGGAGATTAATTACAATCACATCTATTCCTATATATTGAGAGCGCAGAGTGACAGGTAGAGTACTTATGATATGTAACTATGAGCGCAAAGAAATGTTATTTATAGCACTATTCTGAGGCGATGGTACCGCTATGTGCGAGCGATTGTATCCAGCCCGTTATAATATATTACGAACATTATTGTTGACACGAGGTGACTAGCCCTCACTTAGACAAATCTCTCTTTTGATCGATTCTATCCCCAATCACCCATCAACTGTAGTGATTATCTGAGCATCCTCAAACTCATTGAAATTGACAGAGTAATGGCCAACGTACTTTTAAGTAAATATTAAAGATCGAATGAACGAGCAAATACCAAATCGGTGTTTATTAAAATGAACCTACTGCTTTTTTGGTAGGCGTGTTGCACTTTAAACGACAATAAACTCTGTAAAGTTGGCAGAAATACAATGCCTCATATTCAACTACAATTGCCCTTATGTCACATCACGCGGTACCCGAACATTGGATTTCCGTTTAATTATGACAAACGATACTGTTCACATCCAATTGATATCTTGTGAACTTAAAATTTAGTATTGAATAAATCATATATTGATCGCGTGTTTTTTTAAAATATAATAATGTACAAATCTGTGTAAAAACTATGTCTTAGCCTCACTGATTCAGCCCTTCATATATTCAACTTTAGTGGATTCTAAAGGTAATTGGTATTTTCATTGAATACTGCTTAATCAACAAAGTATGTTTTAAAATGAAACTTGTAAATATATTGATAAGCTAGAGAAATTTTGCCTAGTAAATGATTATAGTAGTTTCATGAATTAATGTAATATAATGCTTTAAAAGATAAAAAAACGCGATTTTAACTTTCCCTTATAACTCGTATACTATAAAAAGCGTTTAAATATTATCCGTATAGTCAATTATATATATGAAATAATAATTTTTATACCATGAAATCTGATCGTTTTAAATTTATTTTAATATAAATCATTAATTAATTAAATTAAAAAAGAAATAAATAAATAAATAAATAGAAAATAATAAATAAAAAATGAAGTAATAAAAAAACAAATATAATAAAATAAACAGAAATGCACCTTCTAGTAAACAGGTATATAGTGAAGTCTAAAGAGGCAACGCATAGCCAGAGAATGCACCATACTGTAAAGCAGATGAGTTAATAAGCAGTATATAGAGCAAGAGTTTAAAGGCAGTAAAGCAGTGGAGTTAATTTATTGATGCATGTAAGAGGCTAGTAAATACAAAAGCATACTAATCATACCTCTTAGGTAACGACCTCTATTATTTTATATCTGGGGATTTTACTGCTTTATTATATTTATTCTGATAATGTTAATAAATAATGAGTTAGGACCGTAAAACATGTGATTTATAATTGTTCAGAACATCGAGTTAAAAAAAGCAGTATAAGCAGAAAGTTAAAGAGCAGAGATATAAAATTGAGTATTGAATGATTTAGCGAGTAAAGCAGAAAGTTAAAGCAGTAAGAGCATAAAACAAAGGCATTACTTCCCCTAGGTTTTTGTATTTATTGTTAAAGGTTATCTCAGTTGGGTATGTGTATAGCTAATTAACTATCCTCTGATTGTTTTACATAGTGTTTTATCTTGTCTTAGAGGTGAGTAAGTATAATTTTTTTTAATGATAAATTTTCGTACACAATTGTAGTAATAAATGAATTGACTCATAGTTATTTGAAAAGAATTCTTTTGAATAGTTTACATCTTGGCAATATCAATTACTTTTCAGTTCACGCCGGGAGAGTGTTGCGTCTGCGGACGCACGCGGATACGGCGGTTAACGCGTGTAAATATTTTGTGCCTTTGACTACCATTTCAGGGCGCACGCGAATAATGTGGCATGAAAATATTGAGATGGCCTGCAGGCGCACATCTAAAGCTGGACTTGTTAGTGCCGGAAATATTAGGCTGGCGGGCGCACGCGGCGGCGGTTTTCAGACGCACGGCTCGACTTGCGGACTTGCGTCGGACTCTGAAACTTGTTTGTGCTGGTCCACTGACTCAACGTGTGTGAGCTCTTTAGAATATATATTTCTGTCCAATGCTTATAGTATTTATTATAGTTTTTATATAAAATGATGTTATAGACTAACCTCCGTAGTAGGAAGCATTCTATTGACAGATTGTAATGTACAACCATTTCGATTCCTCATACCTTATTACCTAGGAGTAGACACCCATATTACTAGGCTCAGAGGAGGCTAGAAAAGGCTTGAAAAGAAGTGGCACTCAGTTGGCACTTGTTGGCACTCACTTAGCACTATGGTGCACTCACTTGGCACCATTGGCAACTCACTTGGCACCTCATTGGCACTACACACTGGACTCATGCTAATACTCATAGAGAACACTAGAAGAACATCACTAGGTACTTCTTACGGTGGATTGGGAACCATCAAAGCCATCAAGTTACGTGGTCAAAATTGACCCCATGTGATGATCTTTGGTGAGCAAAGGTGATTAAGTACGACGAAATTATCAATAGGTCAATACAAGGTAAGGACGTCAAAATAGGGCTAAGCCCCTAAAAGGAAGCCCAAAAATTACTCTGTGGGTTCCCTAATAAAATGACACAGTATAACTTTTCTTGGTTACAAGGTTTAAAGAGTCGAAATTCATGGTCCAACAATGTTACCTTAATGGACACACACAAAATAGGGGCAGGCCCCTAAAAGGAAAATCAAAAATTACCTCGTGGGTCAAAATTGACCCATGGAATACCAAAGGTATGGAGTTGAAAATTATCCGGGTCTAAAAAAATGAGCCCATGTAAAGCCAACAGGGTTGGTCGAAAATTAACCAGGTGTGGGCAAAAAATTGACCCATGGAAGATTCAAGGGCATGCCCAAAAAATAATACCCGTTCGGGCCAAAAATTACGCCTTTATTGGAAGACAAACGTTGGTCGAAAAAGTATAACCACCAAAAAGGTGAAGGCCAAAAAAGTGTTTCAAAGTAAAGATCAAAGGTCAAAGCCAAAAAAGGTCAAAGGCCCAAAAAGGTCAAGTCAGGTAAAAAATTTGGGCTCAAAAAATGCGGTTTGCCCAAATTTTAGGGTGGGGTAAAAGAAGGTTCAAAACAAGGTCAAGCTCAGGTTGGGGTAAAAACAGGCGGTCCGGAACTTAGCCCTACTTAACTCCCCCCCTTCTGTCCCCCGTCGCTCGAGCCCCCTAATTTTTTTTTTTTTTTTACATAATCTTGTAATAAGGTTTTAATACGCGGATTTTAAATTTCTGACTACGTGTACGAATACTTTTTGAGATATTTATTATTAATTAGTAAAATAAATAAAAATTATTTTATTTATTACATTTGTTTTGTAATTAAGCTTTATAACGCTGATTCAAATATGTAATTGATTTTTCTGTAAGTGTCCGTACTTTTCGAGATATTTCATTTTAAAAAAAATAATTTTAACATAAATGTGAATTTTAAAAAATTATTTAAAAAAATTACTGTCGAAAATTTTGAAATCATGTCACCGTCTACATCTGAAATATCATTAGTTGGTATCAATAGGAATAGTAGCATTAAGTAAATTAAAATGCGTCAAAACGAGAGAGACCATATATGGCACTAAAACAGAAAAGTCTCTCATACATATTATATGAGGAGTATAATATATTTATATATTTTTTGTGTTATACCTATTGTCAGTATGGATAGGTCTATCTTATATAGTAATATAATCTTATACTATATAATATATAATAAGTAGTATAGTATATATATATATATAACTATATTTATATATATATATAGTTATATATAATTAATATATATATATTATTAATATATTTTATATACAGATAACATCAATTTTATATAAGTAGAAATGACGATTTATCTTTTTTTTACTTAGTCATATCATCGATGTCATCGGTTGAAACCCTGTTGCACAGGTGATATTTATTTATTTATCTATTATTTAGTTATATATATATATTTTTTTATATATAATATATATATATATATATATATTATAAGTATAATAATATATAGTAATATATTCACATGTTACTTACATAGTATATAGTGAGAGTAATATACCCGGTAAATTTACAGTTTACACGTGAGATTATATGTATGTGGAGAGTGGTCGCGTTTCTGGACTATGTTGAATATGCTTACATCTCTCCATACATCACGCATCACTCGGTTATTACACATCCATTATACAGACGTAGTGAGAGTGAGATGGGTGAGTGAGTGTGGGAGTGACTATACCGTAGAGTATCAGTCGATATGATTTATATATAATACTGGTCTATCGGTATATATATATATATATATAAGGAGAATTTTATATAATATAATATATATATATATCGTTAATCAAAATGTCCCAAATTTTTTTGAGATTTATAGAGTACGAATAGATTGTTGCAAATAAATGTCCCAAAAGTACTCATTTTTGGGATTTTGTTTTTTTGGGTATATCAACTAACTGAATCCCACGGTAAGCTCCCGCCCAGATGTCAAGAGCTCGGGGTCTCTCGGCCTTTAGGTTGGACTACGGGGGGACTAATCCCCCCTCCGCGGGATGGTCCCTCCCGGAACCCCCGCTCTTTGGTCCTTGGGTGTCGCGGCGGGGGTTCCTCAGACCATCCCCTCCGGGGTATGAACCGTCCCCCCCCCCTCCGTCCCTCATCGGCTCGAGCCCCTTAACTGAAAAGGGTAAATACTCCATTTTTAGGGGCTCGTTGACTCACTGGTGCGGTAAAAGTAGCCCTAAACTTTACTGATCCACTATGCCGTAAAACTAACTAACTTTTACTGTAGACTGTTTAGTAGCTGCCGAAAGATAATATATATATATAATATACGTATATATATATATATAATATATAGTATTATATAATATATACTAATATAATATATATATAGTAAGTATATATATATATATATAATATTAGTATATATAGTATATATATGATATATGTATATATATATTAAAGTACTTACAAATTACAATTCATGGATAGTGGTCTCGATATACCTTGCAGAAACTCGATTTAAATTTTTCTCCAACTCTTACTATTGAAATTTTTTTTAAACATTTCTCACATCTCTTTTGTTGCAAAATTAGGTTGAAA
>JABUQX010077250.1:17500-22500 GCA_015478945.1 Trachelipus rathkii
ACACAAAAACACCACACACCCACACAACACAACAACACCAAACAACCTATTAATCAATATATACATATCATATACACATCACCTACTATCACACTAATATAGGTATAATCATCACTCACACGGCTCCAAATACTATATATACTATATCAATATACATAATAATATCATATAAATAAATATCAACTATATATATATAACTAATATATAATAATCAATATATATACTATAACAATATATAAATAATAAATCACTAATATATAACTACCTATACCCATACCATATACTATATTATATACCTATATAATATACTATATACTCAATAACTACTATAATACCTATTATATATACACTATATATATATTACAACTCCTCCAAGGCCAGGAGGCAGACACAATCACAGAATATAGAACACAAACCCACCACCCCCAATCCCTAAGCCCCCCATCTAACACAAATCTCCTACGTGAGCGCGCACATGTGTTCTTTAAGGGAGTGAATTTCCGACGCCCCGCCTTAAAACCATCTACGGGGAAAGCAAAATCTTTACTTTCAAACAAAATCTTTTTCTTTCGATTTTTGGATATTTTCTGTTTGACTGAACATTGTAAAAGTATATATATGAAATTATTCTTTTAAAAATCTTTATATTATATTTATTATATAAATAAATGGTTATCCCAACTATACACAAGTGTATACTCACCGCAATTCCGTCAAAAATTCAGCGAGTTATTTTTGCAAAACTGCACTTTTTAACTTTCTAATAATCTTTTTCCTTTAAAAGTTTATTCATTTTTCAAAAATCTGTAATTCTTATGTAAAAATAGCCAAATTTTCGTATTTTTAAGTTTATTTGCTTATAAACCCATTGTAAATACAAAAAAAAATAGTTTTTGGTATATTTTCTCGAAAGTGCTTCAAAAAATCTAATTTTTTGCTTTTTTTTTTACATTATCTAAAATAAGAATTAATCTGCATCTAACGTTTGGATAAATGAAAAAGTAGACAGCTCAACCATATTCTAACATATTAATCGTTAAATGTCGCGGCGCAAATTGTTAAACGCAATCTTGGTCAGGCTTTATGCAAAAATATATAACCAAGGCGACTACAGACGCCCACGATCATATGTGAAAGGATATAATATCGCAAATTTTCCGTGTTTTCTCTTTTACCTTAAACATTCTCACACCAGTGTACTATATGTCAGTTGTTCTAATTTTATTGTACAGGTGTTACATAAATTGTCTCTATTTTAGTGTAGTTCGAGAAAGAGTTTCCTTAATTCCATCATTAATTTTTCTTTGTAATTATTATAGTCTTATAATTCTCCATTCTATGAATAATTCGAATTTTCAAAAAAAAATTTCTTATCTTTCCGCATCCAGGTCTTACCCAAGGAACTTATTTTAATTAAATATATTTAAAATATAAATCCAAACTTTAAAAACTAAAAGAAGTATATATATATACATATACCCTATATAAATATATCATAATATAATATATATATATAATAACATATATATACACATATATACATACTATAATTATATATAATATATAATTAATTAATTAAATAACCCTAGGATTTCTTGATAAAATAAGATAAATTGGGACAAAGGCAAGATGAGGCAACCCAAAATATACTCTAGATAAATATACTAATATATAATACTCCTATATACTCATATATAATATATATACTATATATATAAATAAATAACTAATATACCAATAATATAATATTACTCATCATATTAACTATAAATATAGCATATATATCATAGCCTATAATAGGATTATTACCACATAGCCTCTTAATCTCCGAGGAATTGCGTCAGCGAAAAGTATTTGTATGCGTTTAGGACCAAGTGGAAGGCACGCAGAATAATTTAGCCCGACTTATATCCCTAATATAATATATATACTATATATATAAATATATATATATATATAAGAATAACTTATATATATATAACTACCCCCTATATATATCACTAAAATATATATCACCCAGCATCTCTCCCCAAGCAACTCGGCCCGACACCAGGTACTACGGATGCCCATGCAAACATGATACCCGCGAAAACATAAAAGTAGCAGAAATACTTGTGCAAGTCAAAAAAGCAAAGCCCAGCCCTTACCTGCTCCTAAATATAATTATTTAATTAGAGAACATTCGTCACACGTACAAAAAATCCCACCTGTAGAGAGCTTCCACAGGACTGCAATGGGACCCTCCCTAGCATCTCATCAATGTGGGGTCATCCCTTGGCCACCATACCCCTTCACAAAACTCCGCCATTCACCTATTATGCACCTTTCTTCAAGTCTCTGCCAAAATCACATTTCTCTCCTCCTCCAGGCATACCATTACTGACTCCTCCACTTTTTCTTCAGTCTCCCAGCCAGTTGATTCCCAGCACATTTAATACTATACATCCACTTAAACAACTATCATCCATTCTTTCCATATGACCAAACCATCTCAACACACTTTCATTTATTCTCTCACATCTCTCTCACACAGCACAACTCTCTAATACTTTCATTCCTCATTTTATCAATTCTCCTTTTACCTAACACACTTCTAAGATTGTCAATCTGAACATATTGTATTTAGATCTATACCTCTTTTTCCAGACCATAGTCTTACTACTATACAGTAACACAGGTAACAACATACCCTCATGTTAAGACTCCAACGCACTAAAGAATTAGTCCATTTACATCCACTAGGATTTAATTTTTTTGGGGGTGGAGCCAGAGTCTGAGTAAAAAAATGTTTTTACTATAAAAGATGAGTTCAATAGTATATTCAGTTCAAAAGGCATTTGTCTCATATGTTAAATTTTATATTTTTAAATTATATATATAATATATATATATAATTTAATTTATATATATATATATATATTATATATTATATATATATATATATATATATATATATATATATATATATATATATATATATATATCTATATATATATTAATATATTAATAAAAATTTTAAAATGATCATAAAAAATTACGTTTTAAGACGTATAAGTTTTGGGTACCATTTTACAGTATATTACTGTATTTGACATTTCAACTTGGGGGGCTTGTTCAGATGTAGAACTCACATTGTATAATTAAAATTTGAGACATTAGGATAAGGGGATGTGTATCGTATTCATATTTTGACTGGTAAAAAAAAAAATCTTTTATTTATGGCGCTCAAATATCTGCTTAAGTTTGAATCCTAATATAAAAAAAATTTCTATTAACAGATTTATTATAGGTAATTGTTGATATATATATATATAGTATATATAATATATATATATATTATATATATATACTATAATATATATATATATAATATATATATATATATATTATATATATATAATATATATAATATAATATATATATATATATATTATATATATATAAAAAAAAAGTAAAAAAAATTAAACCGCAGTGTCAATAAGTATTGATAAAAATACCCCTTTCTGAGCTATTCACCCTGCTGGGATTGAACCTGGGCCCTAGCAGATGAACGTGTATGCGCTTGACCACTACGCCATGATTTACTAAAAGAAGAACGAGAATTTTTCCTATGGTGAATATAAGTACCCACCAAGGCAGGACATCCCGCGCCCTGTCTTGGTGGGTGCTTATATTCACCACAGGAAGAATTCTCGCGTTCTTCTTTTAGTCCATCGTGGCGTAGTGGTCAAGCACATACGCGTTCATCTGCTAGGGCCCAGGTTCAATCCCAGCAGGGTGAATAGCTCAGAAATGAGTATTTTTATAAAAACTTATTGACATTGCGGTTAATGCAGTTTACCTTATCAATAAAATACGATCCCCCGGTTGCTGAGTATTTTTCACCTTGTGCGGTGCTCTGCTTTACCATTACGCCCGCTGTGGAGGGAAGGCGCAGAGTCCTGTCCTTGGTGGGTACTTATATTCACCACAGGAAGAATCTCGCATTTCTTTTAGTCCATCGTGGCGTAGTGGTCAAGCGCATGTGCGTTCATCTGCCTGGCCCAAGGTTCAATTCCAGCAGGGTGAATAGCTCAAAAAGGGTTTTTATCAATATAATATATATATATATATATAATATGTATAATTTATTATAATATATATATATATATATATATATATATATATATATATATATCACTATTTAGATTTTCAATATCTGAAAAAGCAGTGATAATAAAGCAGGTAGCCAACCGTGTGACACCCTCTCTCCCCCCCCTATTATTGGGGGTTGGGGGGGGTTAATACCAGTATATGCTGGGGGGACTGTGCTTGGTAGGAAAATTACTTCATTGAAAAGATTTTATGATGTCCATGATGAGCAAGATGCAATTGAAATAAGCCAAGAATTTTGGATGGACTTCTTTATTCTAAAAGTTTCATTCAAGGAAGCTTACTCAGTCAGAATATCCAGTCATACAAGAGGTTTGTTTTCATAAGTTTTAATTTTTTACCTTTTGAAATTTTATTTATATAGATATATATATATATATATTATAATATATATATATTATATAATATATATATATATAATATTATATATATATATATATATATATTATATATATATATATAATATATATATATATATATATATATTATATATAATATATATATATTATAATATATATATAATATATATATATATATATATATAATATTATATTATATATATATATATATATATATAATTTTAAAACAATCATATAATTTTTACCTTTTCATGTCATATGAGATTTTTGGTATTATTTACTGACATATCAAATTTCAACGCTGGGTGGAGGGATAGGAATATTTCTGTAACTTTTTTTCTGTAAGAGATACAGCTTTGAAATTATAAGACATTATAAATATCTATACAGTTCACCTTTCCTGAAAATTTGAAATTATTATCTTATAAAAAAATACCTAAATATTCCTATTTTTTTGGCATATCAGATTTCACCGCTGGATGGAGGGAT
>JABUQX010077251.1:0-34679 GCA_015478945.1 Trachelipus rathkii
CAGAGAGAGATTCTGATGTAATGTTTCCTTAGTTGATGTTAGGCTGTATATATATGACTTTAATTCGCATGATAGTTGTAATAATATTGCATATACCCATATAGTGTCACGATATAGACTGTGTTGCATATGGGAAGCTGATAAGATAGCGTGTGATTGTATATATAATTCTTGGAGTCTGTAGTTTTCAGTAAAGCGCGACATACAAAAATATAGTACACCTGTATAATATATATTAGGATCAATATATAGTATATACTTATATATATAAGGCTTTTATAGGTATATTGATTATAGTCATAGTATTGATATATGTGGTGTGTGTGTGTGGTGATGCTGTCAGGATGGTTGGTAACGTAGCTTTTGTATTGCTTTTATTGCGTTATCTTCCTTCAGAAGTTTCATTTTTTTATTTTAAGGTATTGGCTGTTAAAATTATCCAGTCGTTTCCTCGTTGTTTCTCGAGAACCATTTAGTTTATCTGTATTGTGTTTGAATAGCTTCAGTCAAATTGATATACTAGGCTTTAAGAACATATATTGTTATGACCAGAGCAGCATTGATCATGCACAGTAAGTAGCCATGCATCTGATTTAACGAATATTGATGTCTGGATGGTTTTGATAGTAAAAAAGAACCCGTTCGTAAGCCGTTATAGGGGTTACTGAGGAGAGATCTCCAGGTGGTGTTACTTGGTAAGATCTTTTTCTATTTGATTACATTGTAGTACTTCACAGGCCGGTATCTATTCCAACAGGAGGTCAGGAACAGCTGATATATATATATATCGGGAATCTTTAAAAGTGTATTTGGATGTTTTCTCGATTACGGAGGGGCCTGGCGAAAGTGGTTTGAATATTGCTTCGGAAAGAGTAAGTTTTGCATTTCATTTATTTAATATCGTGAACCATACTCTACAGTATGTCCTCTCAGCATTAGTATACTTAAGAATATATCCGCAAATGGAGCTGCTTCAAACTTCTTGGTTACTTCTTTAAATTTCTCAACTCTTTCTTTTATGGGCAACCCGCTCTGCATCATCAGTAATAGCCCTACTTTCTGCTGCGCGAAACGGTCAAGAATCTTGTCATATTCTTGCATAATGATTTGTTTTATCATAGTTCATTCACCATTCTTTGTTATCTAACTTCTTTCCTGTTTTCCAATGTCTTAGTAAACCAAGCACAAGTACACTGTAAAAAAAATCCGCTCTTATCCCGCTGTTGAAAAGCGGAAATTTCAGCTGAAATTTCCGGTCATGCTTAAACCGGAAAAAGTGACGTTCAAATTTTAATGTCCGTTTTACCCGAGTGACTTTCCGCTATAAAAAGATGGCTTTGATTGGCTTTTTATATGCATGGACAAAATAAAACAAATATTATAATTAAGTTTATTTTATATGAGCACTTAGTGATTGGGTTCTCCAAGAAAAATACAATATATATATTACATTTATATATATATATACTATATATATATATAGATAATATATATATATATATATTATATATATATATATATATTATTAATATAGTAGTATATATTATTATATATATAAATATATATATATATATAATGACAAGTTTTGAGCTTTGGTTCTCCAATTGAAGTAAAAAAATAACATAGATATATATATATATAGTATATATAGATCTATATATATAGTATATTAATATATATATATATTATATATATAATATATATATATATATATATATATATATAGGAGGTGAATTGATTATTTTTTGTCTATTTGCAATTAAGAAAAAATGAATAAAAAATATAATGAATAATAAAGTAAAAAGAAATATAATATTCCCTTAATAGTTGGGTCCGTGCATACCACGGAAAAAATAGTAAAAGTAAAAGAGTGAGTAATGAAGTTAGTCCAAAGGAAAGCCCCTCCCATTCCATCCTCAGTACTCTTAAGTACAAGCCTGTCGATGCCAAAAAATATTCGACAAAAGGCTACACGACGGCTTCTCACTCGTGGGTGTTCGTCAGGTGTAGGTTTCTCCCCTTGGAAAAGCCCCAGACTTCTCTCTGTATTTATGCACTTCTTATTCGTTTTGCACCAAATTCCATTCTTTACAACAAAGACTCTTCACTGAGCCAATTCTCTTTTTCTAGGTCTTCCAACTGGACGATTTTTCAACAGTCTATATATATATATCAAATCGATCTCTCAATTCATCCTTTCATGCAGATGACAAACCATCTTAACATAATTATCATTCTTGATTCTCTCATTTATCTATTCTTCAACTACACAAATACCTCTAAATTCCGTCATTTTTCACTTTATTAATTCTTCTTAACTGCCATGTCACTACCAAGAACTTCTCTCTCTGACTTCTTCACCTTAGATTATACCTTTCATCCCACAACCATAGGTTCACTGCCATAGTAAACCATTAACGATCAGTACCCAATATACCCTCATGCCTTTTACATTCATGCAAAGATTTTATTTGGGCTACCCCTTTCCAATGACACTCTGCCATCATCCGTCGTCCCCTGATTTCACTCCAGCGATATAAAGCTAGATATTTAATCTCAAGATACTTTTGGTCACCATGCCAAGCCATGAATTTACCATTCGAGACTCTCCCCCACTGCGCACCACTGTAGCCATACACCTCACTCCTTATCTATGTTATTACTTTCAGAACCTCACCTTTTACAACAGCCGCTGCCGTAATCCTTTCTAATCCTCTCAACTTTCTACAGATTCACTTCACAACACCAAATCATCAGCATACAATAATTCTGACACTCTCCCCTGCTACCACTACCATTAATTTTTTCATTATCCCGTCCATATACCAATTAAATAACCATGCAGACAACAACCCTTTCTTACCCCGCTATTAATCTTAAGCCATTCATTCTCTACTACCATGTTATTCTAGACACCTGCTTCACTATCCACATACGAAGACTTTTTATTCAATTCATGAACGCTTATGCCAACACTATATGCATTAATACCTGCCACAATGCCTCAATATTGATTATTCATCCTTATTAATAATATGAATAATAATAAGTAATGAATAGTAATTTAATAATATAATAATAATAATAATAATAACATAATAATAATGATATACGCAACTATTTTGCATATGTGCAAGGGTCAATCTTAATGAAGAGTTGTTGAAAAGTTTAATGCTTCGATACTTGAAGTTTCAAAGATTTCGATTAAGATATTACGTGTTTGATAATAAAAACACAAAACTGTGTCCGAAATCTGTGGTATGTTAAATTTAGCCATATAAACACCCTTAACTAAAATTATTTACGGGCACGAAGAGATGACAATTTGAATACAATATACATTTTTCCTTAGAAACGATGAATATTTATTTGCCATCTCAAGTTGTCATAAGGCCTGGTAAAAGGTCGATTTCTGATTCGGGATTGAATCTTTGTCTCGCCTCGAGAGAGATATCTACTAAGGTGCGATCTAAGTATCTTGAAATATCAATTCTGCTGAGTTTACGTATCACGCATCGGTAGCAGAAGTAATCAGAGAATTTATATTTGAGCAGAACCTCAACCCTATTTCATAGCAAAGCTGAAAAGCACAAGAAATAAACAAATTAGTGAAATGAAAATTTTTAAGGCATAATAAGAAGGGAGGATAAAGTGAAAACGGTATGAAATAGTTGGGGGCTTGGAGGATCCAGGGTTATTACATGATTTGCTATTAAAGCGCCCCCCCCACCTAGATCAGTATGAGAGGGACCCCAACCATTCACGGTATTGTGTACATTGAAATTCCCTAAATAGAGGACCTCAGTAATTTGAATGAGAAGATATAACAGTCTCGTGAGAAGTAGTAAGATATTCAAAAAAGGCGTGAAAATCTGTTCTGTTAGTAAAACATAGCAGAAGCACAAAGATTTTATAGTAGAGGAGAAAGATTTTTCAAGGCCACAGAACAACGAATAGGAATTCGAGATTCACCGAGACGTTTAAAGGAGAGTTAAGTTTACATAGGCACATACTCCACCCTTTAGACGGAAATTATGAGATAAGTTGTAGTTGGATACATTAAACGAGTTAGAGGATGAATTCTTAGCCATCTGAGTCTCAGACAAGAGAAAAAGGTTAGAGTTAGAGAGGTGGTATTCATTGGAATATAATACTATATATATATATAACAGTATATATATTATATATATACTATATATATATATATAATTATATATATAGTATTATATAATATATATATATATAGTATATATATATATATATATATAAATAATAATAATAAATAAAATTAATCCAATACTATCCGGCCTTATTTTTAATAAATATATTACAATAATACAATGATAAACTAAATATTAACACCGTTATTATAACACTTACACCAACATCTTGTTGTACTTCCAAATACTCAGGCTACTGTGGAGTGAGGTCCATTAGGAAGAACTTTGTATATGACTTCAACCAAGTGTACAGTAGCTGTGCATCTTGGTTCAAACTCATTTACAGGAAGCAACGTGAAGATTCAACACAATATTAAATTATCATAACCCTATTCTGAGCCTCCGTCCAATAAACTGCTATTGGCTATTTCACTGCCTCCTGTCCCCCCATATCCTTACTGTTGGCTTATTAAAAAGGTTCTTTAGTTTTATCCGAAAGATCCAAATTATCCAAATTCCTTTTTCTTTGAACTAAACAATTACCTGGTCTATACCAAAGGACGCTGCTTCGAGTATCAAGCATTAAAATTGATCTCCAATTATGTGAATTTCAATTAACATTGTATGTCATTGAAATGGTAGACAGCTGATTTTTTGTTTGATTGATTGGATTACACTGGACGACAAAATTTTACTTTTTGTCTGTTAAATGAATAAAAATAGGTGTTCTTATGGAGTTTTGTGCGCTGATTCCAAATTTGCATCCCATTTTGTTGTAACGGGCAGAGTTTTTTTTTGTAAAAAGAAATTATTTACTTACTAAATTTCAAAATCTCGTTGGAGTATACTCACCTATATACTTCTGCAATTTAAAATGTAGATTTTGAAGATTTTCTACTGTAGTTTGCTTGAGGAACATCCCTTTTAAGTCCCCAAGAATAGTCTGCAAGCATATTTGGATTCCAATTTGCCTGATAACGTTTTTCGATAGCTGAAATATTTGGTGGAATCCGCTAAAAGAATATTAATCAAATGTAAGCGTAATATTGCAGTTAAGGAAACAAAGTACAAGTTGAATGAAGGAACTTTATTGTAGAGAAAACTGTTACATCCCATTGCTTTAATAATATCGAAGGAGTTCGGAAACTAATTCTTCATAGTTGTCGGGCTTAATATGCCCTAGAAAACCCAGTTATGACCCTTTTTAAAAGATCTCCATGCAGGTTTTTGAATATTATTCAGAGCTTTCGATCAAAGTGATGGTCTTCATCGTAGCTGCCTTATTTATGGCTACAAAATACCTTCTTTAATTTTAGCCTCACTGAACCTAGGGAATTTCTTATTTACCTATATAGGAACCCTGGACCAATTTTATCCATCGCTTTTACAAAAAAAATTTTTCATTAACTCCGAGCTTTGATGTGAAAAGGAGGAAGAATAAGAGTTCAGATTTACAAATGGTTGAAACATTACAATTTTATTCCAGGTATAGATTTCTTTAAGCATCTGCTTCTTGACAAAAATATTTTTTGCGATCTCAGCTAACCCACTCGCATAGGAAAGAACAAAATTTAGTATAATATGTCCTTGTTGGAGACCTAACAAAAGTTCCAATAAATTATTAAATCGCCGCATAATATTTCCAAGAATGCTGTTCGTTATCGTATTTTCGTAAACAAATTTTCAAATGTTGTTCGTAGGTCTCTTTTCATAATGGGCTCCGGATAGGCAATATAAGTCGAAGGTTTCACATTTCCATTATGAAGCACTGCTTTTAAACTGAGTTTAGAAGAATCTATAAACAATCTCCATTCCTTAGGATCATGACAGTCTCCTAATTCTCTCATTAATGAATCAACATCAGTACAATACACTAAATTGCCGTCTACCGAGAAAAAGCGTCGGAATTCTTCTTCGCGTCGCCGATAAGAGGAAATTGTAGTTCCCTTCTCAAGGAGTATCGAACCCTTCAAAATTCAGTCGATTTGGTCTAATTGTTGACAAACATAGCATTCCTCTTCGCGAACTAGATCATTGAGTTCATGCTGATTAATTCTATGAGGTTCTGTTGACATTCCATCATAATCAAGGTCTTCAAAGTCGTCATTTTTTGGACGTAATTGTAAATCTTCTTCGTCGGAGTTTTCGGACAGGAGATTCACATTTTCAGGTGGTGCAGGGATAGGAAGCTCTTCGCTGTGAGGAACAGTCCTAATAACCGAAGGTAGGTTTGGATAATTAATGGTCTTCTTGCTCTTTATTGTTATTCCAGCAATTTTTGTAATGCGAAAATAACAGTTCATTGCGTAATCCTTTGGCTCTCTCCATACCATTGGAATTGCAAATGGCATATGTTTGGACTGTCCGTTAAGCCAACCAATAAGTAATGTTACACAAGACGCTCAGCAAATATGAGGTGCCCAATATTTATCTTGATCACCAAGCTTAATATTTCAAAAGTTTATTTGCTTTTTTTATTAAGGGAATAACATTCCTCATTTTGGACTTCAACGTTACCTCATCACAAATATAACAAAATTTGTTTGGATCATTTTTACAATTTCGTGGCATTTTAAGTAAGGTATCTGATCTTTAAGTGAAATTAAACAATTTGAACGATATTATATACTCTATATAATATATATATATATATACTTATAATATAATTATTATATATATATTATATAATATATATATATATAATATAATATAACAATATATTAATGATCAGCACACTCTCACATTCAACGTCCAGAATACACAACTCGAAGGCAAATGAACCTATGAAAACGTCGGACCGGGGTTATTTTCTATCGAGTTCGCTAAACATGTTTTTATCATGTTTGGTGTTTATTTTATCTATTTTTTGGTTCCTACTTATTATACGCTTTATACTTTGCTGGCGACACCTTTTTCAATAAATGCAAGAAATAAGAGAAACTAAAACAGACATCTTTACACAGACCTGTCGAATTATATGTTAGTTTATGAAATATGTAACATTACAAAAAAACTAAGCCCTTTGTGCAAAATTTGGAGGCTATATTCGTTTTCAGCCGTACAGAAATACATAAGAAACGGTTCATGATATCCCATTTAACAAAATCTTCTGTCGTCCAGCTGTCATCAGTCTTGAAACCAAAGTATCACGATTCGGACTCCCCAATTGTTTCCTATTAAAAAGTACACAAATAAAGTACAATCAAAACTTGCTTTCTTTAATCAAAAAAAAAAGAGAAACTTTACTTCAAAAAAGAAAACGTATAACTATTCAAATTTCACTTACCGTCCAAAACGGGACTATTTCCTTCTCCTTTCTCCGTCGATTTCCTCCTTTCTACAAGCTGTTTACCTGAGACAGTTCAATAACAATCTGAGTTCTAATAAAATAAATTAAGGCTACGTACCTTCGGTCCTGTTTACTTGGTTCGTCCTTTCAATGGTTACAATATACCGTAAAGCATTCCTCTTCAAAAGTTACAATTTTTTTAGTTTTTGCTGCTTACCTATATAAGAATAAAATAAGTCTTTTAAAAAAAAGTCTATTTTACAAATATATATGAGTGCTCAGGTATTTTCGCGGCTACATTTCATTTCTTTCGAATGAGTTAAGAATTAAATTAAAAAAGTGTGAAGCTTTGAAAAGAATATAAAACTGTTCTTTTTATTAGTTTTAATAATGGTTTTATCGTTGCAATTTTTTGTAAGCTTTTATTTAATTATTATTATATATTATTATTATTATTATTATTATTAATTAATTATTATTATTATTATTATTATTATTATTATTAAACTTTAATATGAATTTGCTTTTTTCTATCTTTTTTTTATTTTTTCGTTTATTTAATTATTATTGAAATTATTATTTAAAAAGAAAATCCACCGCAGACCCTCGAGCAGAGGATGCGGGGGATGATATAGAAGGGACCCCCACCCCGGATCGAAAAAATTAAATATAAAAATATCAAATATCAATTTATTATGATCAATATATATATATGTTTATTATATATATAATATATTCAGGTATATATAATATATATATATATATATATATATATATATATATATATATATATATATATATATATATATAAAGAACAAGTTATAACATTTTTAAAACTTCACAATTTTTACATTTAGTTCTAATTAAAAAAAATATATTGATTTAGTTACTTAAATTCTATCGGCCCAAAAATCTTTCACATACAACCTTTCAAAATTCTTAAACATCACTTCATAGCTCTTCGTTATTTTTGAAATCCGTAGATGATTCTTTTAAATTGATCTACATCCAGCATACTAATCCTACTTTTGATAAGTAGGTAATACATACAGACTATACCAGTTGTTTCAAACTGGGGTCCTTGAATCAATAAGGGGCAGCAGCAGCTTATGGAGAAAGCATTCATGGTGTGGAATTTCTCAACATTTACATTTAAAGGACATTTAAATGGTAACTCTTTGTTTTCATAAAACCTGTTTATATAAAAGGCCATTTTAGACTGTTAAAGGATTAACAGAATGGGTATTTCAAAACTGGGATCCTTGAATCAGTAAAGGACAACATCAGGAGCTTAGAAACCGAAATTTATCAAGGAAAGTCACACGATCAAAGTGAAAAGAAATCTAAAAATTGAAATATAGGGAGTTATTAATAATTAAAATCTTGGTTTCTATGTTTATTAATAGAATGAAAATTTACTTAAAAGACATCTTATTAGACTTTACTACATGTTACAATATAGGAAATACCTGGCTTCATAAATGAGATATATAAAAAATCTTTTTCTTGGAAATAAAAATTTTAAATTCAAAGACATATAATATTTATAGTAATAATTATATGTAAATTACGGTAATGAAAAGGATAAAAAAATATATATATATATATATATAGTATATATATTACATAATATTATATATAAAATAAAAAAATATTATATATATATAATTATATAATATATATATATATATATATATATATATATTAATATATATATATATATATAATATATATATATATTAATATATATATGGTGGTAGATTGCGCAACATGCACTGGACAATACTTAAGAGGAACACACATTAAGTCGAAAGGACAGCCTCCACACACAATTTTTACAAATGCATAATTTTTCTTAATTTGTACTGCCTTTTTCTGCTTTCATTTTCCTGGAAGAAATCGATTTTTGTACTTTACAGTGCTAGTTATAATCTCATTTTCACAACAAATTCTAAGAAATTATTCCAGTGTACTTATCGAGCTTTTCACTATGACTCAGCATTTCGATAATTCTGTTATTTCTTTTGATTGTGTCCAATACTTTATTGCAAATAAACAGGGATTTACTCACTAAGCCCTATGTTTTTCAGTCTAAAAGATGTGGTTCGCACAAGATTCCTGTTGATGTGATTAATCCAGTAATTTCCCCCGGAAGGCCGAAGGACCCAAAGCTCCTGCCATCGGTGCTGGTATACCTTGTATTCTGTAGTTAAAAGCAATAAAAAACAAAAACATACTACAAAGTCTATTTATTTTACGAAGTAAGTCGTATAACAAGGTCCGTAAATAGGCGCTCTATCTCTTTTATAATTCATTAGCAATAAATTTTTTTTTTTTTGTTTTTTTTTTACTATTTCAAATCTAAAATGTTACCAAGGAGTTTTCCAAAAATGTGAAGTTCTCTTGTTCCTGTAGCTATGTTGTAAGTTTTTTTGAGGTATTCCCCGCTTTATCTAATCTTACGAGCATTCCAGAGGTATTCTGTTTCCCGTAGCATGTTTGTAGATTTTTAAGAATCATGGATTGGTGGCTCCTTCTAAAAAAAAAAAATTTGTAAGACCATAGTACAGGGGCTCATACACAAAACATTGAACGTACTTGTCAAACAGTTAGCGTTAATCGTTATTGTTTCATACATAATGTCAATTTGAACTATTACTAGTAACTACTGATATTACGAACTATAGGAAAATAATTCATTACATTAAGGGCCGCTTTCCCATCTCACGTTAACCACATTTGAGGAAAATCTAGATAATTTGTGCTGAAACCAGAAATTGGCTTTCCCCAACACAGGTTTAAGGATTTATTCAGAGTTTAAGTTAATACTTCAGCAGTACAATGGTTTAAAAACGTCTTTTTTTAAGCTTGATTTTCTGTAAACGTTATTTTCTTAAATAGAAATTACAAAAGTGCAATAAACATTTAGAACATCGAATAATGAAACTTAATAATTTATAGAACATTAACTATACAGATAAAAAATTGTGGCATTGGGAACTTCGTTGTAAAAACTTAGACGCCAGAATACCCAGAAGATTCATCATTTTGAAAATATTATCAAGCTCCACACAACTTTCTAAAAATTCGGCGCGAACCCTGTTAAATTAATTTCGCTGTTATCCGCATGAAGATTTTTTTTGATTAATGTAGAGACCATTGTGGAAATCCGTATAATGTACTGTAATAAAATTATTAGGGCGACTATGCAGCTGTTCATCCCGCTACATATCAAGATGCCCTCAAGCACAGAAAAAGACAAGTTGAACAAGTTTTATGAGAAGACAAGACCCTATTGTATAGATCCTCTTGTACCATTTTAAAACAGTCAATGAAAATGCTGAAATTTAAAAGAAATGGGAAGGTTCTTTTTTTCTATCCATGTTCAAATTATGTGTCTGATACATCTTTACTGATTAGAATAGAAGCACTGTGCCATGTGGCCAAGCTCTGCATATGATCAACACAGGATAATTACTTGAAAAAAAAAAGTTTTGGTCAGGTAGCCTTTGTAACAGATTGGGATACTTGCAGTAAGAATAGCCAAATTTATTAAATCTTGCAGAACCCTAGAAGAACTGCTCTTCAAAGAGGACATCCTGGATAAACGATCCAGTAGAGAGATGTTTATGATGTAAAATCCTAGATACCAATATAATTATCTCAGCAAGAGAGAGGAATCCAATTATTATTTTTAAGGATAAATATGAATTAATAGGCCTACAAATTTCGTATTTCTAACAATTATAATATGGAGGAAATTATATTTTAAAAAAATGACCCTGATTTTTGTATAGCTTATATAAAATGTTTGAAATGATTTACGGATAATTGTTTAGAGCCCAGATATCAATTTTCATGATTTTGTTTAAGAATACTGAAAATGCACTAAAATGACCCATCAAAGTGACTGGAAGTGTCAAGATGCCTATAATATTATTTTGATGTTGCATAATATTATAGGGTAATTTGTAAAGTTTAGATCAGGGTCACCTGATGTTGTTTATAAAAGAGTCACAGCATAGAATCGTAAAAAATATATACATTAAACAATGCCATAAAAGTAAACCCAACTTAAATGGTTTGAGCTTTATGTAACGTAGGTCATCTTAGGTTTAGGTTTTAGGTCTATGGGCATTGACGATCCACCATAAGTAAGTGGCTCGGGTTTAACGGTTCCTCCTAGTTCAAGGTTTATGCTACAGATTTGTTAAGTATAACACAATTTAGTAGTGTATACATACCAAAACGTAACATGAACCTAAATGGGAAGGTCCTCAATCAAATATCTACAATAATGGAGTGTAATGCTGTAGGCTAGAAACCTAAACTGAGATGGATCTATGATGCCCATGATAAACGGTTGGCCTAAACCTAGACGCTGATTTGGCTCAGGATCAAAATCAACTTTTTATATAGCATATATCCACATATTAATATTAAATAACTCTATAATAATATAATATATATTCCTTTATAAAAATATATAAGTTACAATATATCTATTATAGAGGTGAGTGAGGAGGGAATAATATTATATATATATATGATTACTATAGTTATATATAATATATACTATTATATTTCAAAGATAATATGTTTTCCAACCATTAATCATATAGCCTTAACATCAGCTGTGGTTTTTGTTTATTTGCTCGCGATTTGTAAAGTAGCCTATGCTGTAAAGTGTGATAGAATGAAGTTCTGGTCAATTGGAGTATAAGAAAAGCCTATGGGATTATTCACAACTTTACGAGTCTGTAACTTTTTCACCTACGACTCTGTATTTTTTTTTATATATTATGCTTTCATTACAATTTATTTAGGTCGATCAGCGTTCTGATTTTATAACAAAACTGCCAGATGGCTGACCAAAACTTTAGAATTACCATGTATAGTTTTACACCAAAATCTATTCGAAAGTTATGGTCAACCTACCTTTCATGGCCTATTTTAGTTGACTAACATAAAAAAAAGTATATACAGAATGCTTTGGATCGACTAATTGCCAGACAATTATATATAGTATCAATATATATATTTATATAGATTCTAACATATAAATATACTAAATTTATATATAAATATGTAGACTATATCTAAATATAGCATTTTTCTACAAATATATATATATATTACTAATCTAATATACTAAGTTAGTAAGTATACCTGGAAACAGATGTTTGAACCATTTCTTTGTATTGGATTTTTAAGGTAGTACAAGAAAGTCACGAAACGGGAGGTTGTTCCTGAGAAAATCGAATAGATCTTTAGCTTAATATTACATATTTGCACATCAATAAATAATGTTATATTGCCAGCTCGAATTCTTTTGGTCACTTTTGAGAGCATTTTAGGTGCATTTTCCAGTTTCTAACAGACCAAAATCTGAAATCGAAAGCGGCCTTCTTCTAGTTAACCAATTACAGATTTTAATTAATGGTCAAAAAAAACTAAAAAAATCAAGATCTGCATTTGTCCAATTTTTAATGGACATTTTTTTTTGCTAAATTAGTGAAATATAAAATTTCAATCTAACATTTATGATGAAGAGAAAAAAAATCATGACACTTTTCAAATACTCATGGCTGGGATGACGATGGCAATTGCTCCCCTCTGAAGATAAATTCTCCATGTACCATGTAATCTCATCTGCACTCCAAAATAATATAGATGTGATTTCCAAAAAGTAAAAACAAAAAAAAAATCTAGTAAACCTGATCCAGGATGTAAATAATTATAAAGTTATCTGTTATATATATCATATTATTATTACTATATATATATAGGTATACTTATTATATATATGATAGTAGTATACGTATATAGTATATAGTATAGTATAGTATGGATATATATATATCAGTAATGAGTATATATATAGTAGTATACTATAATAGCAGTAGTAATATTCAGGTTATCATTTGTAAAGGCATAGAGATTACAAGTGATTCAGATAACAATCTTTTCTGATAAATGTCAACTTTCAATCATATTCCTTAAAATGTATGTTTTGTCACTTTTAACCCTTTGCTTCTGACACCTTTTTTTGTGTGTTATAATGTCATGACTGCAGAGCTCTTCAACTCTAGCTTGGACATCATTTTAAAATTATCCCACTTTGGCTATAGACCTCTTTATTTTCAATTATGAATAGAAATATAAAAAATATTTTATAGTAAAGAAAAAATTTTATTTGCTTTCACTCCAATCCAAAGTGTTTATGCTCAAGCTCTACCCATAGCCCTCTATTTAATGTTATTCATATTTTTAATATTTAGCAAAAATACATCAATTAAAAAAATCAAAAATCTATAAATATATTAGTTTCCTAAAAGTTTAGATATTTGAAATATTTAATAATTTTATATTTTTTTCAAATCTGATTCATATATACTTTCATTTTTTTTTTTATAAATTTTCTTTCATTTGAGAAAAATTCTTTAAAATGTTATAAAATTTGCTGTCGAGAACCAGTAAATACTTTATTAATATTTTGATAATTAAATACGGTACCTAGTTACTTTCTGAATATATATATATATATATATATATATTATATATATATAAAAATAAAAAAAAAAAAAAATATATATATATATATATAATATATATATATATAAGTATAATAATATATATAGTATATATATATGCTACAAATATTTTTTTTATGCTATAGAAATACAATAATTTACATTCAAAATCTTTGGCGATTTAGAAATTTGTTGAGATAATATTTCTATCTTAGGGTTGGAACGCGCCAGGAGCGGTGCGGTGAGGGACAGCAGGGGACTTTTCCATACCCGTCCTGTAGGGAGGGACGTCGAGTTAGCAGAACGGCGCCTATTAGACGGCACGCCGATCATCCTCATATAAGTTTAACCGTTAAAAATAATGAAACTTTCTAAATCTAAAATTCTTGTCTTTTACACGGAAGGGGAGAGATAATCTCCAGTCCCATATACAGGGTATAACCGCAACCGATGGCAGGAGTCGGGTCTTTCGGCTCGCTTCCCGGAAGGCCGAGAGACCGACTCCTGCATCGGTTGCGGTTTACCCTGGCGGTATTCTTTAGTTAAATAAACAAAGAATTTTAATAGAAAAGTCTATTCATTCTTAATCCGCAGAAGACTACATGAATAGGTCTTCTATATAAGAAGTTCCAATTTATAAACTTATTTAACAATAAATCTTTTTTTATTTTTATTTTTGTTTTTTACATTTCCTAAAATAAAATTCTACAATAATTCCAAAAATGTATTCCTTTTTCCCTGTAGCTATTGTGTAGTTTTGAAGATATGATTTTTTTTTTTAATTTCGCACTAAATTTTACGCAGGCAATTCCAGCAAGCAATAATTCCTTTTCCCGGGTAAGCTGTGTGTAGTTTTTAATGAATTGTGGCTCTCTAAAAAAAAAAAATTCGTAAGACAGAGACGGAGCTTCATCACAAAACATTGAACGTACTTGTCAAACAATAGTTTTAATTTATTTTCATACATAATTTTCAATTTTGAAAACATATTACTAGTACACTGAATATTAACGACCTATTGGAAAATATTTCATTACATTAAATTCTTTATATTTAAATGGTTTTCAATTTCCATTGAAAATTTAATATTTTTTACTTTTTAAACCACGGGGAAAAAAGAAATATAAAAATACATTAAAATGAATTTTAAACAGACAAAGCGACGCAATCATTCTATTCACGACCCAATTTCCAGAGCTTCTTACATCTCTCTTTTTATTATTTGAAGATGAAAAATACTATTTCTTTCGATTTAATAGAAATCGAAACTTATATCTTTATATTATATATATATATATATATATATATATATATATATATATATATATATATATATATATATATATGACAACCATATAGCACCGCTTGAGCGCATTTGAAGCGAGCGGTCTGCCATGCATTAAAGAACCTACAATGCATATACCATATGGTATTGTTTAGCTTAAATAACAATTGGAAGTAAATACAGTAAATACGTAATTATCAGAAAATATTTCATTTTTGAAAAAATATTTTATTTAAATGTAGCCGAAGTCAAAGTTACGCTTTCGAATACCCACCTTGAATTTTCAATTTAGGCTTTTCAGATTTTTTTAGCCTTATGCTTTCTGCAATTTAGGTAAGTTTGCATATAGTCAAAATCTACAATATTTTAATACTTTTCACAAAGATTAATTTTGATAATTTACAATTATTCACTATTAAATTGACTATATAAAAGTTTTATTGTATTTTTAAGACATTTATATGTATTTTTTAAAATTTTAAATTGCTTACATTTTTAACAAAGTTCTTTCATAACTTTTTATTATGCCTCAAACATAATTTCTTCCCCTATTTCACGTTTTCGTTAAAATTTTTTCCCGATATGATTTTTTTTTTGATTTTTAAAAATTAATTAAAATATTTCGAACTTTTGAATCATTTTCATTACCACTTAAATTCATTGTTAGTATCATATACTAGTAATATATGACAAAAAAAAAAAAAAAATGACAGGCGTAAAACAAAGCAGGTCCCATGGTAGCCTATAAGTATATTTTATTTCCGTTTAAAAATAGAATTTATAAATTAATTTAAAAATACCGTTTTAATATTTATAAATGTAAAAAAATTGATAAACAGCACGGCACATAAATGTCGAGTTACGAGTGTCGGGTACAAAAATGGCTTTGTTTATGTCAAAGTATTTAGTCATTTCAAACGGTGTATCCAGGAATTTAAACATATTATGGAGTGGGACGTAATTTTCGTGCGAAAATTGTTATTTTTCTTCTAGATATATTTGAAAACTAAAAATTTAATAAGTGGACAATTAGAAAACTTCTTTAGTTTCTTGATTTTCGTAGATCGCTCTGAAATAAATCGGCATCAGCTGATGATATTCATAAACAATTTAAATTTTAGGTTATCAAATTTAATCGATCATTTAATAATTAATTTAATCGTATAATTTAGTATAAAAAATATAGGTAGAAAATTATTGTAAAAGGTATGTGGCAAACCTTTAAAATTTCCAAGGAACCATCATTATGAATATTGGAACCAATGAAAATACGAATAATTATTAAACATTTTGTTTTTGAAACTCGTTGATGATCAGAAATTGATAAAGTAATTTTTTTTAACATGTTACCACCACTCACGGGCAAAGCCTTTTTTAAGGATTGGACAGAAAAGTTAGTGAGAACCTCCCAAACCTAAGCTTAGATCAAATTTCAGGTGAGCGCAGAAGGAGGTTTTGAAGAGAGGAAGATTAAATACAACAGGAAATACATATGGAAACGAGTTTCCCGGAGAAGAGCTGGTTGAAAAGGAGGCATCACAACGAACAATCCGGTAGTTCTCAATATTCACACAAACATTCATGTGCGAGAAGAGTACCTCATATGCTACGAGGTCGACGCAGTGGCGGTGGAGTGCGAAAGGACAACTTCCTCGATCACGTACCGTTTAGTACCTATAGAAAAGAGATAAAGGGTCAAAGAAGTTTGGAAAGGAGGGGACAGTTTATTAGTCTTTTAACCGCAGTCAACCCTATCCAGAAAGATTGTGAAATCTGAGCCCCCCTTCCTCTCCCGAATGTGAGAACAGTACTCCATAAAAGGGCAGATAAGACCCTTATATACTAAAGTAACTTCAAAAGAAAAAAAATTCGCAACCAGAACAGAACTCCCACCTTCTTCGAGATTATACTAGCAATCGTTGTGATACGAGGCTTCCAAGACTATTTTGAGAGCAAGAATGTTAATTATTAAAAGGGTAGAGCCTTCAAAAGATAGGAAATTTGAGAGATGTGAAGTTCAGTATTTAAAAGAGTTAAATATCGCAAGGTGAGAAGACCCCATTGGGAAATCTAATCTATATATCTGTAAGAATTATAATCGGAAAGCTGAAGTCGAGAAGCGAGTCTAGATTGAATTTAAAAGAGGGAGGAGCATAGTTGAAATTAGTAGAAGAACGGAGAGTTGTGTCATCGGCATAAGGGTGAACAGAGTTAGAAGCGTAGCTGAGAAGATCGTTAATGAAAAGTATGAATAAAGTTGGAGATATAACAGAACCTTGAGGAACAAAATTAACAGAAAATGAGGTAGAGGTCGCTCCATCAACAAGTACCAATATGGAACGATCTGAAAGAAAGGTAAACATGAGTAAGCAAAAAAGAGGAGGAAACCAATAGGAAGGGAGCGTGGAAAATGGTAACGCGTGCCACATCCGATCAAAGGGTTTGGATATGTTTAGCGCCACCACAAAAGTTTCCATAATTCCTAAGGCCAAAAGACCATAAATCAGCGGGATATGATAGTATGTCACCAGTTGACATAAATGACATAAAAAACTGAATATCTAAAAATATAATTAATGAAACCAATTTTACTTTGCAGTGAAGCTAAAGGAGGACAAGACGAATGTCTGGTGCCAATTTCAGACAGGTCCAACAAATAACAGCGAAGTTACATCAAAAAGAAGCTCAAAAGATGTTAAGCAAATTTGTTGCGAAAAATACAGTACATAAAAGGATTAGGCAAAAGTTCCGAAATTTCACGTCGGTGAGTTGAGGGGAAAAAGAGTCTTTCTCTCAGACGTTTTGTGGGCAACTTTTCGTTACATAAATAAAAAATTTAAATGCATGTAAACCAGTCGTTTTTAATTTTTTGAAACGATAAACCTGTATATCAATATTATAAGAGATATTAGGATGGTTTTCAATAATATTAATAATACTTTTTCAACACAAGTCCAGCCAACTGTTCGTTCGATCATATGTTTATTTATTTTATCTCTGCTATATATATATATATATATATATATATATATATATATATATATATATATATATATATATATATATATATATATATATATATATATATATATATATAGCAGGAATAAAATAAAAAAACATTCGATCATATGTTTATTTATTTTAAATAATTTTGTAATAGTATATAAAGTACTATATATATATATATATATATATATATATAATATATATATATAATATAATATATATATGTTATATATATATTATATATTATATATATATATATATATATTCGAAGACCTACATCAAAGCTCGTAGACCCAACATTTAATGAATTATCAGTGTTGTATCTGTTAACTAAACCACACTCATTTGTTTACGAACAACACTCCTCTGAAGGGTATTGAAGTTCAGAGACGAAACGCGTCAGGAAATCGCTGTAAACAAGTCTTCTACTTCTGTTGTAAGTTATTTAAGTAAATTTAATAATGTCCAAAAAATAAATCTTTAGAGCCTTGGAATTGAAATGCAAAGCTTTTATATTATTATTATTATTATTATTATTATTATTATTATTATTATTATTATTATTATTATTATTATTATTATTATTATTATTATTATTATTATTATTATATTATTATATTATTATTTATTATTATTCTTTTATTATTATCCTAGAAATTTTATATCAGCTTTTAATTTAATGGAGCATTGCACGCCTTTTCTAATTTACTAAAGATATCAACCGCTTCATGTTCGATTTTTTTAAGAACTTCTAGAATAGAAAGAACAACTGCTCTCTGAACTTTTAATCTAATAATATTTCGTCTGACCACTTCAGTCATCATCAGAGACGAGTTTTAGGCCCGTATTTATGAATGCTCTTTGAAAACGACTCGACTTTGCGTAAGGGAACCCTAAGATAAGTGTTTCTCCACTGCATAAGAATCTTAAAAAAATTGAAATTTATAAACCGTCCTTTCCATTATTCGGGGGCTGCCTATCGAAGATAGTTTACAAAGAAAAACGTCGTCATATTTCATGACGTCAGAAACCAATAACCAGTGAACACAAAGAAAATGAAGCTAAAAGAAAATATATATATATATATATATATATATTAGATATATCATATATATATATATATATATATAATATATATATCATTATATATATATATATATATATTATTATATATACTATATATATACCTATCTTTATCATTCCCGCTGGTCGATCTCGAAAGGGATAATATCATATATGAAATAATGTATATATATGATATATATATATATATTATACCCTCACCAATATACTATATATATATATATATATATATATATATAATGGAAATTTTTATTTTTAATAAACGTAATGAATGTGAATACGCGACCCGCGAGCAGCACAAAAACGGTACGCGAGCTACGGGTTGGGCACCGCTGCTCTAGGGTCTCGATGATGTTCACTACCCCAAATACGCACGTCCTGTTGACCTTACCACTGATGTGAAATACTCATCGAAAACAACCTTGGCCAAAAAGTTGTCTATCTCTATGTGCTGAAGAATGTCTTCGGGAAACGTTGCTCGTTTGGGTTTATCGTTTGGTTTGACCTCGTGTAACAATTGCATTTTGTATGCATAAAGCTTTAGACGCGTGTGTAGCAATCGTGGACAGTTGATTTTGGGAGACCAACCTCGCATGACGCCATACGAACGAATTTCCTAGAACTTCTTGCAAATGTATCTGTAATGCGCTGACCATTCTCCTCTGATGTTCGTGATGGGCCACCACAATGCCTATTAGCATGAGATCATGTCTCTAGAAACGCTGATTTCCACGCCTTGATTCTCATGGCATCGGAATGGTCTTTGTGATACACAAAATACAAAAATCTATATATGAAAAAACCCTTGAATTCATTCACTCGGCAACAATAAAAGCTGCTTTTTTTTCTCAATCAGTCAACGTTTTAGCTTACTTTATCAATTAATTTTTAAGTTTCATATTTGGTATCTTTCTCGTTCAAATCTTGATTAATTAATTGCTAGTATACTATTCTCCTAATATATGAACCCCTCCCACCAAAAACAAACAAAAAAAAACCGCACTATGAAACGGATATATATATATATATATATATATAATAGTATATAATATATATATATATATATATATTATATATAGTATTTTATAATATAATATTTTTTTTATATATACGGGGTTTTTTTTTTTTAAGCTTCCTTAGTTTTTGTTTTTTTTTTTTTTTTTTTTTTTGGGTTTAAACGGATTGCTAGTATGAATGCATACTAAGCAAATGAATTCAAGTGGTGAAATGGGACATGAATGCAAAAGTTTCGAAATAATTTTAAATGAAGGTCATTTAAAGAATCCAACATAGTTAATATCAATATGTTAAAGAAATGAAATATCTCAGAAAAAGTACGCACAGCTTACAGAAAGAAACCGAGTGATTCAGCTGAGGATTGAGGCAGGTGATGGAATTATTAAGCAAAATGTTGAAAAAGAAAATTAAAAAAAAAAAATAGGGGGCTCGAGCCGACGTGGGACGCGGAGCGTTTTCCATACCCCGTAGGGCGGAGGAACCCCCGCGACACCCAAATAACCAAGAGCGGGGGTTCTACCCTGTCCCGAAGGGGGGGAATAAGTCCTACCCTGTCGTTCCCCCCGGAAGGCCGAAGACCCCGACTCCTGCCTCTTTTGCGGTTTACCCTTGGTATTCCTTTAGTTAAAAAAAAAATAAAAAAATTAAAACTGACGGAGTCGTAAAACGTAACTTGTCCTATATATTTTTGAATCATGTTTTCACCATTTAAATTAACTGTTAGGATCAATGATACTGAGAAAATTTAATAAATAAATAAAAAAAAAAAAAATCAAACTGACGAGTCGTAAAACATAAACGGGTCCATTATATATATATATATAATTAATATATAGTACTTATATATATATATATATATATATATATATATATATATATATATATATATATATATATATATATATATATATATATATATATATATATATATATATATACACTGAAGACTTCAATATTAAATAGAAACTCAGGGTACCAATTTAGTTTCATTTGTAGAATTTTTTGAAAAAATATGGAAAACTTAATTGCCAGACGTACGATGTGCTGAAAGTTAAACGACAATTATTTGTAATTTGTATACGGCAGAAATTAGACGCCATTTCGACGAGGTTTTTCGTTCCGTGAGCAAGTGAAATGTTTTGCGCTTATTTTTATTTAATACTTGTGTTTGAATAGAAGCTATTAGATTTACAAATTATATTTTAAAAGAAGTTTGCCTCCAATTACAATACTGTGCATCGTTTCCTATTTGTTTGTGATAGGCAAAGTGGACGTTAAAACTAGTACTTTTAAAATTGTCCCAACGCACTAAACAACTGACGATTGAATTGCTTGAATATATTTTTATCAACCAAATAAACGTCAGACCAACGATTGCAAAGTTTTATCGAGACTCTTCAAGCTTAACCCCAATATCCTGCAACATTTGATTGATTTGATTTCTCGGTATTTTTTTTTTTTTTTTTTTTTAATTAAACTAGTAACTTTAAATTAGTGATGTACCGGAACCTCGATTTTTTAGATGTTCCGGTTCCAGCCGGAAATAACTTGGTTCCGGCCTGAACTAACCGGAACTTTCTAGTTTACCTAAATCATGAAATATATATATATATATATTATATATATATATATATATATTATATATATATAATAATATATTATTATATATATATATAATATATATATTATATATATTATATATATATATATAATATTATAATCTCAGAAGCTGACTCTCGAGATGGCTGTTTGGGGATGGGAGCAGGTTTTTTTTTTTTTTTGTATCTTCCGTGCACATTCGCAGCAAGTGAAGTAATAATGGATGTTGACAATCCTGACCCTGGCGAAAAGAAAACAAATAAATTTGCATCATCATTTAGGAACCATTAGAATATTCTAAATACTCAGAGATATAATAAAAAAGAGCAAATCTTGGCCAAATGAAATTTGAGCCATGTAGCTAAAACAAAGATTCGGATATTGATGTGAGACTCAACGATGAACTCGATATATTTTTTGTCTAAGAAGAGATAGTATCTGAAGGAATACCTAAACGAGGCTATACGAAGCAATGTTTAATTTTGTTCAGAAGAGTCTAACCATTGATAGTGATTAGGATAAAGATATTATTAGGCTGGCCTAGAATAATAATGTTGTTGATAGTAGTGATAGTGATGATGATAAAACACCCTCCTTGATTAAGGAAGGCACTGCCTGTGAGTGGTGGTGACATCTGTAAAATATATATATATATATATATATATATATGTATATATCATATGATATATATATATATAATATATATATATGATATATATATAGTATATATATATAAATAATATATATATATATATATATATGTGTGTGGTGTGTGATGCATACGCACACATCATTTGTTAGATCTTTTGGTCCACTTTGAACCATATAGAAAAAAAGAAGATTGTCCATATTAAACCCAGCGCCTTTCGCCGATTTCAATTAAAATTACTGAAAATATCAGAAAATGTAATAAGCGAAAATCATAAAAAGAAAATCACTGGTCTCCCCCCTAAAATTTT
Source organism: Trachelipus rathkii (assembly GCA_015478945.1). NCBI lineage: Eukaryota > Metazoa > Arthropoda > Malacostraca > Isopoda > Trachelipodidae > Trachelipus > Trachelipus rathkii. The sequence goes on from JABUQX010077251.1 coordinate 22,932, forward strand.
TCTGCGAGCATGCCAAATTTCATTTTTATAAGATTTTTCTATGGAGAATAGTAAAAGATATTCATGAAATGTTTAAAATGAGTTATAAAGAAGAAAAATATTAAATAAATAACAAACTCTTTAAATTTAATGTTAGTACAGCTTCTAATAATAATCACTGCAACTTGCAATTTTTAAAACTTCTATAAGGCGTGCTGTTGAAAAATTATTTTATCAGAGGTGGGCGCGCAAATTTTAACCTTTAGAGCGCAAACGCGGAAAAACTTAAGTCCGCGAAGCGCAAAAGCGCATTTTTTTTTTTAGAAAAAATTAAGAAGTCAAATCAAAGATCTTTTAAAAGCAAATTTAGGATGGCGAAAAAAAAAACACAATTATTAATAATTAATTTTAATTGAAAGATTGCAAATATATATATATATAATATAATATATATATATATAGTATATATATATATATATATATTTATATATATATATATTATAATATATATATCTATATATATATATTATTATATATATATCTATATATATATATTATATATATATATAATTATATAATATATATTTATTATTATATATATATATATATATATATATATATATATAATAGTAGGACATATATATAAGAAAAAATGAGATTTTTAATCTTATTCAATTATCGGTGATCTCTTCCTCCTCGTTCTCCTATTGCATTCTGAGCAGTTATAAAAGACGTTTTCTTCCCAACAAATTTCTTCTAGTGTGTTGAAAAATATCTCTCTGCTTGGAAGCTCTTAAACCCAATAGACAGCGACGCAAAATTCCAAAACATGAAACATTACCTGTTCTTTTTTTCAAATTTTTAATTAGTATTCTGTATTTGCCGATTAGGTCATTTGTTGTATTTTCCTTTTTATATACACATCGCGCGACCCAATCATAACACGCACTAGGTTATTGTCTTTGATTTGTAAATCCTTAAAGGATTTGTCAATGTCGGATATTGTTCCTTCCGCAACAATTTTACATTTCCTTTTTGTAGGGTTGCGTTTCACGAACTCTTCATTCATATTCTGCACGATAGAGTCACCATTCTGGATAGTCTCTGATTCACACCCTTCAACCTCCAGAAGGGAAAAGGGATTTGAAACGGGAACGTTAAATTCAGGCTTATATTTAGGTTTACATCCATTTGAGACCTTAACTTTTTCTACCTTGTCATTATCTTTGTCTTTAGCTGTACTGCGAATAATAACCTCAGTTATTCTAAGCGATCCAGCCTAAAGCTCTTTCAGTAATTTTTCTAAAATATTAGAAATCTTATCCATTAATGTAGCCGTTGCTTTATTATTTGCAATTTGTTTAACATTATTCACTTTCAGATGTTTTAGATTCACCCATATCATATTTATTTCATTAATATCAGTCTGAAATATTTTTATACAAATTTCAATTTAAACAGTAACAATAGAAAAATTATTAGTAGAGTATTTCTTTAAAATCTGAATCCAGAGATATTGCAGCTAAAAACAAGGTATATATAATTATATAATATATATATATATTTATATTATATATATATATATATAATTATATATATATATATATATATATACTAATATATATAATTAATATATATATATATAATTTGGAAATTAAAATGTCAAATTATTGACAATATCATAAAAGCCAACAATTCCCAGTAAAACTTTATTTAAGTTTATACTACGTGAATCATAAGGTAAGTTAAGTATTTGAGTACATCCCCCTTAGAGTAGCTCTGCCCCTGGAGCGTGTGTGTATCGTTGTATATATAATATATATATTATATATATTATATATAATATTATATATATATATATATATATATATATGTATATATATATATATGCCATACCTAATATAATGCTACACAATGCTACTATTATACTTTGTTAACAAATGGCTACGGTTTTTGCAAATATACCCATTCAAATTTTTTCTCTGTAGATTAGCAATTCCGGTTTCGAACAGAATTTTTCAAATTCCAACCTGCAACCGGATAAAAATTTCAATGCAGCCCGAATTTCGGTACATCTCTTATTATATATGCTATATATTATATATTTTTAATATATAATAATATATGTATTATATATTATATAATAATATAATCTTATATATATATATATATATATTAACCTGGGTTGAATTTTTGTGGGATCTTTCAGATATTGGAATCAATTTAAATTAAAATTTTGTCTATAAAAAATAAAACGAATAACAATAATACAGTAAGTGCATATTTTACTGTAATTAAATACATACGGATAGGCGGTACCTACTTTTATGTGGCAATCATCAATTCTATGATTATTAGGTTTTAAAGTTTAATAATTACAGAATTGAATTTTAAAACATTCAGTATCGTCTGCAATGAATAATGAACCGTTTGTTTATTTTGGTTTTTCCATATTATGTAATTTTGAGTATTATTTCTTTCTGTTTTTCCTTACATATAAATATCAGTTTAAAAGTATTGCCCTGCCAAAGAGAGAGTTTAAAAGTTTAAAGGCGATACAGGGCAGCAGTCGCGGAAGTGTTAATAAGGAAGCCATTTCTATAATAAGTTATTGGGTTGCCAAATTTAGAGGATAAGTTTATATTTCATGATAAGAGTGTTGTTCATTTAATATGCAGCATTTTCTGGACTGTTCTTGTTTAAATCATGTCTCCAACGAATCAGCGTGAACTCGTTTTCTATAATCTCCCGAAACGCAGCGAGTCCTTCGTTATATATCTACGCGGTAACGACTTCAGAAAGATCGGAGGACCTTGAGGGCGTTCACGGTTGTCTGGCGCTTCCTATCCTTTTCTCCTTTTTTATTTGCTATTTTTTGTCATTTATTTTATTGATTATTTGATATTTAAAAATCTGTGCTTTTCAACTAAAGTACATTTGGTTGAGATTGTATAAACGAGAGAAAGAAAGAGTTGTATTCCCTACAACTTGTTTTTCGAAGTGGGCGTACTTAATAAGGGTTTCAGGGTTTTAAAAGACATCTCGTTTAGCGACCTGTAGCGTGTGTCCAGGCCATCCCACCACTGCTATGCGACATGAATAAGGGTTGACCTCTCCAGGGAGATCAGCACGACGTCAGTGGTTTCACCGATGTCAGCTGATCGTCGGTGTTGATCTGCTGGCATCCCCCGAGAGGTTGCCCTTGCCAGTAAACAGCGCGTTTTGACGAGAGTCGAGCCTGACGACCCATCCGTTCATCGAGTCTTTAAGCGAAAAGGAAATCCCCAGCGGTTCACTCCCGATAGTAAATCGGGAAAACGAGGGGAGGCGGACAGAATGGAACGCGGCAAAATCCCACTCTGCTTCGTGAATCGGCTGACGAAAGTCCACCAAGTTATTACTCACGCAAGGCATAGTCGGGAAAACGAGCTTGTCTGCAGGGTTGTTTCAAAAATGAGCATAGCACGCGGGCCAACGAAGCAAGTCGATTACTATATTGGATCGACTTATGATAATCTGTAGCGGGTGGCAGCGTATTCTTCGGTGCTTCACCAAACTACTTAAAGGGAGGCCTAGAAAACCTCCGCCTCGCTATGCGTGGCAGTGCGAAGTTATTTTGCGGATTCGCCACAGCCTTTGTATTCCAATACTACTCCATACAATTGGAATAACTTCGAAACGACACTCCCAGCCTTTTAGAGACAATTTTACTAGCAACCTGTATACGAGACTCTTAAACTATTTAATGAAGTAGCCTTATTTGAGTAGAATGGGTTAAAGCTTCAAAGATAATTTTTGGGGAGAAAGCAAATCTGGATTCAAAAGTTAGATGTCACGGTATAAGCCCACCGAAATCTAATCTATAATCTGTTAGAATTATAATCGGAAAGCTGAAGTCGGGAAGTAAGTCTAGATTAGATGCAAAAGAGAGAGCATATTTGAATCAGAGAAAACGAATTTGGTTCATTGGCATAGATCGTGAACAGGAGTTATAAGGCGCGCTGAGAATCGTTAATTAAATGTATGAATAAGTTTGGAGATCTATAACAAACCTTGAGTAATTAAATAAACGAAAATTCTTCCAAATTTCTCAATCAACAGTGCCTATATAAACGATCTGAAAGAAAGAAACATTGAGTAAAGCAAGGAGGAGTAACCAATAGGGAAGAGCTTGGGAATAGCAAACGCGTGCACATCATTAAAAGTTGGATATGTCTAGCGCCACCACAAAGTCTCCATAATTCCTAAGGGCAGAAACCATAAGTCAGTGAGATATGATAGTCAGTCAACACACACAGCAAACAAAAGAAAATCAAAGTAATAATGACAAACCAGTCTACTTGCAGTGAAGCTAAAAGTGGAGACAAGATGAATGTACGGGTGCAAATTCAACATTCAATCAAAATACCACAGCAGAGTTACATAAAATGAAGTTCAAAGTATGTGAAGGAATTTGTCGAAAAATACTTACAGAAAGTTAGCAAGTTCGAAATTTCACTGGTGATTGAGGAAGAGTCTTTCTCTAGACTTTTTAGGCAACTTTTCGTATACATCAATATAAAATTGAATGCATGGACCGGTCGTTTTATTTTTTGAACGAAACCTGATACTCAATATCTATAAGAGACTATTAGGATGTTTTCCATATCATAAACTTTTCAACACAGGTCAGGCCAACTTCGGTGATATTTATTTTTTTTAAAGACAACCATATTCGTTGGTTGCTATTTGACGATTAAACATGAAAACTCGAACGAATGATAATATATATATATATATAACTATATATAATATTATATATATCCATTATATATTATTATTTATTAATATATATAATATATATATATATATTATATAATATATAGTAATATATATATAGCAAGACTACATCAAACTTAAACCCAATTAATAGATTATTATCAGTTGTACTTATTAAACTAAACCACACTCATGGTTTACTGAACAACACTCCTCTTGATAGGATTGAAGTTCGGAGACGAAACGGTAGATAATCCACTGTAACAAGTCTTCTACTTCTGTTGTAATATTTAATTAAGCTAAATTTATAAATGTCCAAAAATAAATCTTTAGAGCCTGTGGAATTGAAATGCAACTTTTATATTATTATTATTATTATTATTATATTATTATTATTATTATATTATTATTATTATTATTTAGTTATTTTATATGTTATTTATATTTTTATTTATATCATCTAGAAATTTTATATCGCTTTTTAATTTAATTGAGCCAGTCACGCCTTTCAATTTCACTAAAAATAGATATCAACCGCTTCATGTTGATTTTTAAGACTTCTAGATAGAAAAATAGAAGGCTCCGCTCTGAACTTTAAATAATATTTTGCCTGGCACTTCATCATCATCAAAACGAGTTTTCCCCGTATTTTATGAATGCTCCTTGAAACACACTCACTGTGCGTAAGGAACCCTAAGATATTGTTAATCCAATGCATAGAATGTAAACAAATATTGAAAAATTAGAAGGCCTCTTTAGAATATTGTCTAAGTCTGAGACAAAGCAGTTTAACAAGTCAAAATGCAAGTTCTTAATTAAAACAATAACAGAAATACAAGTGTAAAGAAGCTAAAGAAAGAAAAGGTATATATATATTATATATATATATATATATTTATATTTATAATATAGCTATTTATTTATATAGCAATATATATATATATATATATATTATATAGATTATATATATATCATATACTATTATATTTTATTATTATTATTATTATTATTATATTATTATTAAATCTATTTTATTATTTTACTTATATATTCCAGCTGTAATCCAAGGATCTCAGGTGTCGGCCTTCTAACAGAAACTCCAGTATTTCTGTCGTCTATCCATCTTATCGTTTTCTTTCTGCAGTGTCAAATCCATCATTTCTTCTCGGGAACCTTCTCCACACATCCTCTTTAACATGTCCGTACCAGCTCACCTGATGTTGGACCTGTTCATTTATTGATTCGATCCTCAACTCGTCGTCTTATTGGATCACTTCTCTATCCCTCAATTCACTCCCCTGATTCCATTCAAAAACCGCTCATATCAGCCAGCTCCAATCTCCTCTTTGCTCTGCACGAGTCAGGCCCAACATTCGAACATATGTCTGTTAAGGTCTAGCCTGACCTATTTCAGTGTTGTAAGGTGCATTATATGATTTCTCTTCAGTATCGGTATGTATTACGTTTTTCGAACTCTGTATTCTCTCATTTAGTTCTTTCTCCATTCCAACTCAGCTTTCAATTTCCACACAGATACTTAAATTTATCACCTGACGCAATCATTCCCAAACATTATATTATATTCTCTCTTTCTCAGCTAGTTTCAATTTAACTCTCATTTCCTTATATAATGATAGAGGATTACCCATTTTCTCTTTCAAAAACTTGGGCTTCATGTCTCTTTCACATCCTGCAAGTCTAGTCCCTCTTTTGTTATTATGGCCGCATCATCTGCATTATTAGGTAGTTTCGGTTTTATTTTCAACACATTCTATTCATCTTATAGTAGACGTACAATCGAGACGTGAGGAGATTAATGTGAGTTAGCCTGTTTTCACTCCCATATTTACTTAAAAAACCATCACTCTCTCTTTGAATCTGATCTCATATTCTGACCCTTTGTATGTACTTTTTTATGTTCTTATAATTTTTCAGCGCTATCCCATATTCGGCTCTATCCATTGATCTCCCATTTTATCGATTTTTGTGTCTAAGGTTTTTCCGTCAATAATGCCACATTTGTGCTTTTATTCATTCGATCTTTTTTCTTTATTAGTTTTTCAAGTTATTTATCTCCTTTCCATTTCCTGCCTGAAGAACATCAACTCCTTTGTTATATAACTTTGTTTTCTCACTTTCTCTCCACTCTCATATGATTTACTGCCCATTGCAGGGTTATTTCCTCTAGGACTATCACATTTCCTTCGATCTTTCCCTTCTATATATGACATATTTGCCTTATCCCAAACTTGAGTACCTCTCTTCTGACCAATTTCAGTACGGTGGTGAATGCTCCTACCATTTTTATATCCGACACTCAGCCTTAACACTTCTCAGGTATCTTTTCCTCTCTTGCCTCTTGATTTCTGCTCTCACCACTTAAATGGTATTTCCTCCATCTACTCCAGTCTCCTTCTCGTTCCATCACCTTCATGCATAGGGGCAGCTTGTGATGTACATAACTTAATTTTACGCCATTTTAATCCCATCCCCTCTTCCTTGTAATGTATCTGTAATTCATTATATGTGTTTCTGGTTCCTTCCTTACTCTCATTCCTCTAGCTAAGCCATATATTAGCTTTCTTGTTCTCCACACATCTTCTTTCAGTTCCGCTCCATATCCTTCCATGTTGTCTTACTCCAATTTCTTATTTATGGCATGTTCTAGCTTCCACCGTATATTAAATCTGTTTTCTAGTTTTCTCCTCATCCAAAGTCGTACTTTGTTTTTCTTTTATGCTGTCTTTACCTCTTTCATTCACTTGTCTTTCTTTCCCCTATCCCACTTCTTCTTCCAATACTTCTCTTGCAGCACTGTCCCATGTATCTTTAATATCTCCACTTTCATCCACTTGCACCTGGCTTATTATCTTTAGCTCTCTCCTTTCTTTGATATTTTCTCAATCTCTCTCTTAATCTTATCATTCAGTTTCTGTTTGTAATCTCTTCGAAACATCTCGTTCTCCTGTCTTCCATTCATATATCCTATGACCATTCTGTGGTCTGAGTCCAAAGAAACAATTTAGTTTTACATTTGTAAAAATATTTTTCTTTCATTAGTTATTAATAAATCCATCATTATTTTTCCGTATTTCCTTCTTCAGTGTCCATCTTCAGTCCTTTCTGCTTTCCTCATTCTTGAACAGTTTCATTATGGTTGACCGTTTCTCAGCGAAATCTATTTGTTGTTCTCCCTCTGTTTTCTTTCTCCCACTCCCAAACGCTCCATACACCTCTCTCCCTCTCTTCTCGTTCCCACATCGATTCAATCATCCTTATATCTTATATATATATATAATTATATTATGTATATAGATATATATATATAATATATATATATATTATTATATAATATATATATATAATATATATATATTATTATATCATATTATATATTATATTACTATATATATTATATAATATATATATATATATATAATATATAATATATAAACAAAATAAATAATCTAAACGCGTTAAAAATATCCTAGTATTTGAGATATGTTGCTTCACAATATTAGTTCAGCCATTCTGAGACATATCTAGCTGAGTGTACCTAGCACAAATTATTATATGATTTAAAAACGTCTTGTTGCTTACCGAAAGTTAGGCCAGTCGCTAGTTGCACGTTGCTTATTTCTCTAGTGTTAAGAGCCTATTTAGGTGGTTTCTGGGTATTTCTTACCTTTTAATTTGATAGATTGGTGAATGAGTTGAACATGCAACAATTAAATAAATAAAAAGAATACGATAATATTGGATACAACAAAACAAGATGGCTTGCCATTCTTGAAAAAGTATAATTCTAACAGAGTTCGAGTTGATTCTCCCTACTTGCCTTAGTTGATGGGTCTTTTAACACAAGGAAATAACAATTGAAAGTTTACGCGTTCATAATTCAAATTTCCTTTGATGTGGTGATAATAAAATGAAAGGAAAATTCTTAGTAAAAACTAATATTGAATTGTTTTCCAAACCATCGCTAATATTGTTGAACGCATTTACGTCAAAGTCTTTATTTTGCATTTAATAGTCATTTTGTATGACTATAAGTTTTTTGGAAACATGCTGGAAGATTAAACCGTTGTTCAGCCTTTTGATTATATTTTTTATTGCCCCTTTTAAGGTAAAGTGTATGCAAATCAGAAGTCTACTTTTCATTGTCAGTTCTTCTAAAGAAAAATGATTTTCTTTATAGTACGAGGTTAATTTTCTTCTTATCTCCATCAACTTAAGACGTTGCTTTTGAAATATTCTCGGGGTTTTCCGTCTAAGTCATGGAAGTATATGTATTAAAAATATAAATTTCATATCGACAAAAAGATATGTTTCTTAATTTTCCTAATTAAAAAGATTAAAGGTAGTTCAATAAGGCAGAATAAAGAAACAGCAACACCTCATACATGATGCATTTATTTTAATCAAATTGAATTTAGTTTGATACAATAGTAATAATTGTGCCAATTAGTTATTAAAAACTTATCCTTAATCTAATTTTTCCCCAAAAGTAAAAAAATAATGCTCTGATCCCATAACCTTGAAGAGCTTTTTTTTTAAGAGAGTCGACGTTACCGCTCCATGAAAGACCTACAGGAAACCTGTGAATATTAAAAAAGATTTTTTTTATTAGTAGTATTGACAGTAGCATTTTCTGAGAAGAAATGTCGGCTTAATCGGTCTGTTAAATCACAACTGTCACTCAGAGTTAAAAGAATTATACATGCGTTTACAGGAAAAATACCGTGTTTTTCTTCAGCTTTAGAATATCTCGTATATCCAACCTATTCTAAAGGAAGGGTAGCAGTTTTAAACTTTCTACTGATCGCCCCTATATCGTACACCTTTATTCCTTTCAAGATCTTTTACTCTGTTTTTAATTCTCATTAATAATTTTGAATCATATTTCCTTCTTTTATCAATGTTTCTCTTAACGCGCGAGGACAACTTAAAAAAGATATCATGGAGGTTTGGCAATCTTAAGTGTGTCATTCGAGTATTGATAATAGTTAAATTCCTATCCTTAAGCAACCATTTGTAACTTCCGAAACATTTTAGGACCTTTCAGATTTAGTTGAGGCTTTTACATGAACTTTAGACACAATTTAGAACATTTTCAGATTTACTTGGAATTTAAAGTGAACTTTCGTAACAACTGAACATATTGTTTGATTTTATTTAAGATTTTATATGAAATTTTGAAACATTTAGGGAACTTTTCAGATTTATTTAAAATTTTATAGTAATTTTGTAAATTGATTTAGCGAATCTACGGAGAAATAGATGTCCACCTGAACATTGATTTTAATTTTATTTCTTTTTTTTAATTATTCCTTTACTGCAATGTTAAGAGCAGGTAATATGTTTTCAACATTAAAACTTAATATTTGATAATATTTTGTTTTCTCAAGTCTCTAAACAGGAAAAAATACCGAAAACATTAACTTACTCTCATTAAAATGCGCATAATTTTTTTGTATATTAATATCTACTTTTGGACCAAGAAATTTGTCACTTGTGGTGCATTTAAATAAGAGCTACATGAAAAATCTAATTGTTTTTAGTCTGGTAACAAACATTTAAAAAATTTTTTTTTTTTGCTCATACTAATATACCTTATAAATCAAATTAATATATAATAAATATATATACACCTTATACATATAATATATATCATATATATAATACTATAGATCATATATATATACAGAATATATACTATACTTATATATAAACTGTATATAGTTATTAATATATATATATATATAATAATATTATTCATTTATATATATATATTATATATTAAATTTATATATCATATTAATAATATAATTATTAATTAATAATATATATTTATATATATATATATAATAAGATATATTACTAATTAATAATATATATATAAATAATATTATATATATAAACTATATATCTAAATATAAAATTTATAACAATTAATTATATTAAGTTTAAAATATTACTTCTTCAAAAAGTGTTGAAAATGTTTTTCATCTACTTAAGAAATAAAATATGATAGATCGATAGCTTCAATTTTCAGACAGTTGCCATTTGAACTCATTCAAACCGGTTGTTATTTAGTCGCTTAAAAAACCGTTCGGGTGCAGACCTAATACTTATTCATACATCGCCATCTTGGTTGTTAAATCCGGCCTACTTATTCATTATCGGTTATTTATTTATTTGCGTTGGGTTATCAAATATTCAAACCTTTCAAAGAATTGACGATCGTCTTCAACTAAGGAATGTTACGAGAGGCACTTTTTTGGGTCCTCGTATTCAATTAATCGCGAGCTAAACATTTTTTTCAAGTGAAAAGTAACTTGAATAAGTTCAGATTTTTAAAATTATTATTGGATCAAAACGGTTGGAAGAGTCTATCAAGTTACTTAAATAAATTGTTAAATATCTTCAAACATTAAATTATTCTGGAAAGCTTAAGGCGGGTTTACTTTGTTTCTAAGATTATGAAAAACTTTTTCTCAATAAGTTAGGAATAATCATAAGTGTAACATCCCGTGTCCCTAAAGATTAAATAGTTGTTTACTGCAAAATTATAACAATTATATTGATCACGATATTCGCCATAACAAAGTTCCAGGAGGGTTCCAGCAATGGGAAACTCAGAGTCTTATAAATAGTTCTTTTTGTCACGTGAAACCATCTGATTCTCTAAACGATAGAGAAGTTATTTTTATATTGTTACTTGCTATGAATCTTCAAGGGAAGGTGCAAAGTGTAGAGTGGCTATTTGTAAAATAAATTTTCAAAAATTTATCGTAAATTCAGGACTCTGTCTATCAGAAAATCACAGTCAAAGACTACAATCAGTGTTTATTATAAAAGGTTTATGGCAAAGGGAAGTATTCAGAGGAAAAATGATTTCGGTCCGCCTCTAACATCAAATAAAAATGTCCAATAATAGCGGCAGCCATTCCTCCCGAAACCCCGAAAGTCAAAATGAGCAGCAGCAATATGAAGGAATATCTCGCACAA
>JABUQX010077252.1:0-22500 GCA_015478945.1 Trachelipus rathkii
AAAGTAATAATAAGAGGGATGAGCAGTAATTGAAATGAGTTGAAGAATGAAGGTTAGTATGAAGTCATCGGCATATGGTGGATGAGTTATATTATAGATTATGTGGCATTAGTTAGGATAGATAGGTCATTTAATGAATAAAAGTAAGCATAATAGTAAAAGGAGATAAGACAGAACCTGAGGAACACACAACTATTTACAGAAAAAGAAGATATCTTTGCACTCTCAATACTCAATACTCAGCCGATATTTATAGTAAAAGACCTTGATAAAGATAAGCTAGACATAAGTAATTAGTAAGAGTTAAAGGGGAACCCTCACATAAAGGTAGAGTGAGTGACTTTATGGTGAAGTAAGTTACTTTAAGTGAACGGGTATGTTATATAATTAATTAATTTATATATTATATATACTCCTGTCATAATGCTATTTAGGATTTATGTCAAAGCTGACACCATCAGTACAAGTCTATCTCATGACACAGTAGTTTTACCTTGGATTCAGTGCATTGATGTTTATGTCTGAGGTATATTATAATATCACACCAAATTTTATTTAATATTGTAAATTACACAATAGGTTTAATTTTTAGATCATCTACAGTATGAAATCAACCTGGAGTAAAGTAGGGAGGTCACTAAGAAATATTATAGAACGACGACCACTACTGCGCGATCGGAAAGAGAGAGGTATGAGTATTATTTACCAGTATATGGTCTAATATAAAAGTTGAAGAAAGTTTAAGAAGGGTTTTCAAAGATCTTAAGAAATAGAAATTATTTCACTTGATAGAGTAGAGCTATATAGGGCGTAGTTAGAAGGTATCAGAAGTCAGGCTTCCTTTTTTCGTAGTAAATTTAGGTTATGGACATGTGCGTGTTACTTATTACCAACACTGATAAGAGAAAAGTGGTTAGTGATTGAGACATAGGTGAATTTATAGTTTATGATAACGAGGAGGAGGGGTTCCACTCGAGAAGTCACAACTCCCTACAAAAAACTACGGAGGAGGGATGCTTTTATAATCCAGGGTCACCCCTTAGTCCTTCCTAACTGATCTCACATTTAAAAGATCTCAGGAGCCCATGCACCGCGATCAAATGTATCACAGGCAAAGATACATAGGACTTAATTACTGAGAGGAAGAAGGTATGGAGGAGGAGGGAATGCGCAGAATCGTAACTTTATAAGTTGTAGTTTTGAGTTATGAGGAAAAATAGGAGGACACCATCTTTAGTAAATAATATTGCGGATTATATGCAATTATAATACTAAGTTATGTAGAAGATAGTTTAAGCCTAAACTTAGAGCCATACAAGTAATCGAAAATAGTTAAGGAGGAATAAGTTAGTAGATTATTGCAAAGAAAGTTGTTAGGAATGTTTTTGGCAAGATCATAAGACCAAATTATAAAGATTTGTCTCAAGTAAGGTATAGAACCGATAAGGAGTGTATTAGCGTTACTTTCGTTATGATGAAATAAAAGCCCACCCCCACCCGCTTTTGCATCTGAGTCGAAAGAGTATTTACCCTGCAACGATTTCTATAGTCTGAATTGAAAATATTATGACGAGAGTGATAGGAGAACGAATATTTTTATTTTTACACCCCCGATAAGCGCTGTCTCTAGCCTGGATATTATGCGCAGAGAAACTAAGAGTACACGATCGAGTAACCATGGATTATGAGGAAGAGAAAGAATATTAGATCGATAAGAATAGGGAATGATTACCTATGAGCTCTAATTACCGTCTAACGATTACTTAATAGCTTTCCCACCTTAATGTCAGAAAATTACAGAATTTTACATAACCTAGACAAGAGCATATAATATTAATATTAATTAGTTCACTTAACGATAGTTCACGGGTATTAATATAATTTATTATCTTAAAAAACATAATACATAACATGACTTAGACACGATAAGACACAAGAGAGCATGACATGACTCCCTACTAACACCGTGACTGTCTAGAAAATCTAAACATTAGTATATCTTTAAGGGCTACTACGTAAAGATGCGCCGCACAATCCAGTTTTCTTTAAATTAAATTAGTAATTAAGGAATTGAAACTGAAATTTAAAATCATATATATGGCAATACTTCGCACACTCATTGTCCTTTTGAGAAAATATTCATATAATAATTCCAGAATAAAAATTATATTTATATTAGTATATTTGTGTTATCACATAAAGTATATCGGTAAACAATATTTGCTCGTATTCTGTAATCTCATGAAAAAAGCTACAAGGGGTAGGGGGAATTGCATAACCAATTACAATATTTCAGTATATCACACAGTTTTCTATACTAAACTAATATATTAATATATAATATTATATATATTTAATATATATCAATCATAACAGTAAGTGCAATCATATGATTCACAAATTCATTATATATACTACCGATTTAACTAAGAGAGCCGCTATCTATAATACTTTAAACTTTATTTTAGTTGCTCACTTATTAAAACTTCTTACCTCACTCTTTTAATTTATTACCATTATAACTAATCACCTTATTCGAATTTAGGTTTTACTTTCACTATCCTTGCCGGATCCGAACCAGACGATGATAGTTTTGCAGTGTGGATATTTACAACTTCAAGATCTAGAAAACATATCCATAATCGTGGAGTTCATATAGTACATCCATTCCCTTAAAAACACAGAACCTGCACAAGAGATTTTTACAACATTCACTTCCAGCATCATCGAACACCCAACCAACCACTCAAACTCACAACCTTTTAGCAAACTCGCTTATCCGAGATGAACCCGCAGTCTCTCTGCCTCTACTAGCAGGTCACAGAAGTCTATTGTATACGTGTGCAATTGGACTTAATTCCCTCTCCTGCTGGTTTAAAAACGCACACGTATTCAACTCCAGTAAGCAACGCACTTAACACTGCTCTACTCTTGACCACCCCAGAATCAATCACCTCTCTACCCACTCCTTTCTCCATTTTTCCCCGCCCTCAGCAGCGATTACCGGCCCAGAAAGATATTACCCATTTACCCTCTCTCATTATCTATAACTACCAAGACTGTAGTAACTCGATATCACCGTCATATGTCTTCAATTCCTCCTATCGATTTATAATAATTATTTATATTACAAATATCTTGTGCAATAACAGGAATACAATAGTCAATAAATAATATAAAAATATATATATATATATTAAATGTGGTATATAAATCAATAATATAGAGAGTATTTCACTATTTATATACTACCGGTGGCGTGAGAAAATTCAGATAACTACAGATCTAACCGAGGAAACATAAAGTATCTATTACTTATTAAGTTGAACTTAACGAGCCATTCACACCGAAGCCTTATGTAAGTCTATTAAGTATATTTTATATTATACTATATTAATATTATATAATATAATATATATTATATAATATATATAATATATATAATATATATTATATATATATATATATAATATATATATATATAATATATAATATATATTATATATAATTAATATATATTATTATATATATTATATATATTATAATATATATATTATAATATATATATATATATATATATATATATACTATATTTATATATATATATATATTATATATATAATTAAATAATATATTAATAATATATATATATATATATATATGTAGATAGTGAAGACTCTATATAGAAGTCATCCAGAATGATGAGAGTAATAGGATTACCCGCATTGGTATAACTCCACGCAAGTAAGTATACTGTCAGAGCCTTAAACATATTATGTTATTACATACTAATATTATTCACTCTATATTATTCGTGCAAAACTATCTATATATACTTAAAATCATATTTCGTCTTTACACCATAGGAGTGGACTCTCTTTATTACACACACATAATAAACAAACTATTAGCATGACAATACATTATTATTTTTATATAGAAGTATTATAAACATATAATAATAATAAAAATAGGCAACTCACAATAATAAGCTGAAATCAGTCTCGGAGAAGACCAAGTAAAGGTCGTACTTATTTAATATTCCTCACAATAATAGTACTTTACAACTACTCTCAATATACCCTTAATCAATACCTCACACCCCACCAATTACCTATAACTTGGAGGAAGTTGAACGTGTCACATCTAACTATATAACAGATGTTAAACTAAGTGAGGTAAGTGTACATTACGTGAGTAATATTACACATAGGCCTCCATTATCTGATTTGGACGACCTTCACTTTTATCTTCAATATCAACTTCTGCTAATTGCATTCTCGAGCGCTATTACATTTATTATATTTACTAACCCGCTTGTATAGTTTGAAACTAATTACACCTGCATCAGTTCATTTATTAACAGTTTGAGTTACTTATTGGTTTGGGGGTCTGTCTGGAGTAAAAAACAGAGTATGGTTATAGGAGACACAGCGATAGATTGATGGTTTCCTGTAATAGAAGAGAGGTTGTGTGTAAAAGTAAATGTCTACTATTATTGTTGTATAATCGATGAGAACTGTTAATTCTCCACTATAGCTATACTAGAGTTGGTGTAAGGTAGAGATGGTATTCCGTGAAATATGTTTCATGAATTTGTATTTATGTGTTCGTCGGTGGAAGAGTGAGCTATATCTCGCAATTGATATAATGTTGGTTGGATGTTAAATCAGTGAGGGGTTTAGGAATGGGATTATCAGATCATTATGGTTGGCTTTCTTAATGTATCAAAAGTTATATTCTGAAGTTTAGAATCTGAGGGCTGGTTCTCTGGAAGGAGAGTATGTTGAATAGCTGTTGTAGTACCAAGTAAAAGGAAAGTAGGTTGTGTAATTTCAACGTAGATAGTAGATTAGCATTACTAGACGTCAGAGACAATGAATCCTGAGTTAAATATTCTGTGACTAGAAGACGATTCCGTTCTAAAAGCTCATAACTTAAGTATTTTTAGATAATTAGAACAAGTCTTTGTCATATCACTCTTCTCTCCGAACTACATTTTGGGGCTCTCCCACATAAATGATACGCGAATCGTCAATTGTCTTCGTTAGTTCTGACCAAAGGAATGTGTGTGGATACGTGTCCTAATACTTCTGTCTAGGATTAGTCAATCGCAATGTTATCCAGCCGAATGGTTTCGGAATGAACAGATGTTTCTCGGATGCAATTCAGT
This sequence comes from Trachelipus rathkii, assembly GCA_015478945.1. Lineage (NCBI taxonomy): Eukaryota > Metazoa > Arthropoda > Malacostraca > Isopoda > Trachelipodidae > Trachelipus > Trachelipus rathkii. The sequence goes on from JABUQX010077252.1 coordinate 5,174, forward strand.
CGGTTATATCATAGGCTAATCATACAAGAAGCCCGTGGTTTGATGTACCTAATACAGTCTTCATTACTGAATCTGATACAACATTTTCTATAAGCAATTATTGATCGCTCTGGTATATTACCTATGGTAGCGAAATTAAGAAATACCTAAAAGGTGCATGTTCAGGAGAAATTACACAAGAGGTAAATCATCATTGAACTAGTTTGGAAAGGATGGATGATGAGAACATAACAAGGGGAATAGTGAAAGGCTAACTCTGGAAGGAAGCCGCGAAAGGTTAAGAAATTATAGATATAGGTTGGAATCATAGCCCTTAGAGATAATGAATTAGGGTGGTGCTTCTATCGTAACTGATGAAATGGAGTGTGGAGAGTGTGGAAAGAACACTTCGCAAATCTGCACGCAAGTATAACTAGTAATGTGAGGTGTTAAGTGAATGTTGTTGGTGGTTTTAGGATGGTGCAAGAAGAATAAGCGTATTTTGGGCGGGTGGAGGTTTATTAGTAGTGTAGGAGGTAATTGGGTAGAGTGAGAAAAGTTGAAAAATGGTAAAATCTGCAGTATAGATAAATTACTAGTGAAATGATCAACAGCGGAGGCGAGATGGTCATTGATTGGATTTGGAAGTTGTGTAATAAAGATTTTATGGATTTAGGGTATAGTTCCAAGGGATTGAGGAGAGCGGTAAATAGTATTTATATAAGGGTAAGGAAGAAAAGGGGAATTGTAGAAATTATAGGGGAATTAGTTTATTAAGTGTTGTAGGGAAGGTATAGGCTGGTATTTTGGTTGAGAAGAGTGCGTTGAGTGACTGAGGGATTGATTGGTGAAGAACAAGGTGCGTTTAGGGAGTGGTAGAAGAATGCTGTGAATCAAAATCTTACCCAACTTGAATTCAAATATTGGAAATGAGGGAGAAGAAGTAGATTAATATTTCAATTATATAGGTTTTATGAGAATTTATAATTAACAGGGACGATCCACGATGAAGTAATATATTAGGGAGGAGTTCTTTATGGCAGTATTAAGTGATATAGATTTGAGTGTTGGTGGTCAGTCTTATTGATGGAACTCAACAAAGTTATGGTACGTACTACGATAGTGAAGCGTGTGTAAGAATAAATGGTGTCAATGGTGAATTGGTTTTTTGGATTAATAGCGGAGTGAGACATGGTTGTGTTATGTCTTCCTTGGTTATTCAATGTGTATATGGATGGGTTATGAGAATTCGAGGTGGGGATGGCTGGAAATGGTGTTGTTCAAGATGATGGAAGATGGAGAGGAGTGGAGGGTGCCCATACCTATTGTATGCGGAAGATTATGTGTGTTTGAGATGTGCGAATCCTGAAAGAGAAGTTTCTGAGAGGATTGGTAGAGAGATTTGCAGGAAGTGTAAAAGGAGATTTTTGTGTGTGTTAGCAGTATACATAAGATAAGAGTAAAGGTTATGGTTGTGAGGAAAGTCCTCAGTGTGAAGTTATTGTAGATGGTTGGTGAGCACCTGGAGCAAGTGTCTGAGTTTAAAATATTTAGGGTATGCTGTTGGATAGAAGCGGAACGTATTATGAATGCAGTAGTGGTAAACGGTAGGAAATAGTTTGTGATGGCAGGGGTTGCTGGTGCAATTAATCGTTGGTGAATGAATAAAGCGGACTAAGTCTTGAGTGCGCTCATGGAGTGTTACATGAGGTAATGGGGAATTGTTCATACAACTGTGATTCACTTGTTATGGTAGTGTTTATTCTATTGTTTGATGCTGGATAAAGAGTATACTTCTAACCTCTAATTCGTATCTTAACATTGTTTCAAATTGTGTTCGCTGGAGTGAACAAGTCTTCTACGGTGTTGCATGGCCTAGGTGATGAGATCAAAGAATTCAATAAGAGAGTTTTGAGGAATTTTGGATAAACCGTATTAGAGAGTTGGTGTTGGTGTGAAAGACACGGGGTAAACTGCAGACGAATACACATGAAAAGTATCGTTCTGAGATGGTTTTGGTCATCGTTGGAAAGGCGAGACAGAGCCCGGTTGGGGCTTATAGCGGTTGTCATAGTGGAGAGTGTTGTTGTGGGAATCGAATCTCCCCGGAGCTGGGGAGACCCTGACCAAGAGGAAGTTGGCACCTTTGGAGTACTCGGTGACACCCGAATGTTTCTGAAGGAGGAGAAATGTGAGTTTGGCGAGGCGAGAATAAAGGTGCATGATAGGAGAGAATGGCGGGTTTTGGTATGGCGGAATGGTGTGGCCCACTGGGCCATGGGGATGAACGCCTTACCATTGACGATTTACCATAGTGAAGGGCCCCGTTCCTTTGGTCCGATGATCGCCTCTAGGTGGATTTTTCTGCTCTGTGACGAAGCTCTCAACTAATTAATGGTATCAGAGGGGGGCGGTAAAGGCTGGGCTTTTCTTTTTGACGTTTGTCATGTCTTCTCCTACTGCTTTTCTTTTCCGATGCTTCTACACGGCACCTTACCCCCAATCTTTGGGCAAGAGGAAGGTGAAGAAAAAGAAAGAAAGAATACTATATATATAACTTGGTATTCTACTATATTACATAAGTATTACTATTATTCTATCTCATAATAGTATACTTAATAGGGTAGATAAAGTATCCAGCGCTAACTAACTCATGTGGTACTATTCTACTTAGTTTATCAGAGGGAATATCATATATAAATATAATATATATATATTATTGTTAGTATAGTATAATTTAATCATATACTTATATATTATATAATTGTATTATGGGATATATAGGTATTTAATATATTCAGCAACCCATTTTGCTTATGGTATGTATGACATCCAGTGCATTACAACTCCCAACACTCTGTTCTGTTATTTTTCATATTCCACACTTTTCCTATCCTCACAGACAAATCTATTAGAGACACCATACCCGTTTTATTTTTTCCATTATTTTATAAATTTCATAAATACTCAATTATTCCACACCTCCTTACTTTCTTATAAACCAATATTACTATATTTAGACTCATTTCCTATTCCTTTTTTATATTTCATTTATTGTGTTTGGGCGTAGATAATTGCACCTTCGCTATACGATCGAGAAATGTCACTGCATGTCAGTTAATTAAGGCGACCTAAGGGACGGGAGTCGCTCTAGTTAGGACTCCCTTAGATTGCCATTACACTCATCATCTTTTGCGGAGTGCTAAAGGTGCATGGCCTCTGGAGAAGATAGATGGATCTCGCGTAAAGCCTTGCGCCTTCTATCCTTACGGTGATTTAATGTATGAATTTACAGATGTTTTTTACATTGGTAATGTCAGTTAGCGAAATAACTCGTTGATGTTTTTTTCGAAAAGGAAGAAGGAGGGTGGAAATGGCAAGATAGCATATTACAAATGAAGGGCCAAAATAATTCGATTTATGCTCGCATCGAGTAGAACTAGAAAAGCAAATAGAAAAGGAAAAAAAACAAAATGATATATAGAGTGTGTGTGGTTAATGTGAAATGTGTTATTTCTAGTTGTAGTGGAAAGGAATGATAGGGGCACATAGATGCGAATTTGGCAATTCTTGAATCGAGTGACACTTGTGGTAGAAGAGCTATGGTGTGTGAGTAACGTGAAAATTTTCTCATAAGGTTAAATTTAAGTTTCAAAGGTCAAAATTTGTGTGAGAATTTCAATATTGCCGTGAGGGTAAGCAAAAACTTGTGGTTTGAAGGAGAGTGTCGATTTTTCTGGCGCTGAACATTCTGAATGTGTTCTCGGAGTGAGTGTGCAGTGGGGAGATTCAGTCTTTCAATCTTTGCCCACATGTCGATAACCCCTACCTGCATAAAAAAAAATGACTACTTACTACTTTATAACCCAACCAAAGGATTCGTTGGTATATTGTTTGTAATCAGTATTTCACCCCGAGACTCGATGGCGGGCAGTTGCGAGCCCCTATTCAGAGAGGTGTGTGTACGACCTACAAAAAGTTCACCCTTTCTAGTACAGATTAGGCCAAGATGTTTATATGAGCCAAAGTCAGGAGAGAATGTGAGACACTGTGAAAGAGTTTAGAAGTATGCGTGCTAGCGTGGTTTTGGTGAAGAACGGAGATTTTGGTAGATAGTTTGGGTTTTTTAAAGAATTGAATTTCACAAGGTTGATTAACGAGCCCATCCGGAAATATCTAATTTCGAAATGGAGGACAGATCAGACGAGAAATTTAGATCAATCAGTGGAAAAGAATAAGTAACTTGATAGAGGCAATTCTAGAAGTAAAAAGAGTGGAGCATGAATTTGTGATCACTGAGTTGAAGACACTCGCAAGGGTCGAGTCTTCATCTGGCATATGAGTGATAAGAGTTTTAGATGTTCAGTGCTCGCAGAGCATATATTACAATAAATGAAAGTATAAAGTAGGCAAGATACTTTAAGAAAGTACCTGAGGAAGCACCAACTAGCACTGATTAAGAACAAAAAAAATGAAAGTCGCCCCATCAACAACAGCCTACATTATAGCGATTTTTGAAGAAAACTAGAGCGCTTATAGTAATATAAGAGGAGGAAGGAAAACACAAAGCGAGGAGGAGTTGGAGAAGCAAATGACTCCCTGATAACTCGCGCATCTGTTTGTGAATTTTTTTATCGCCCTTTGTGTACTATGTCAGGCGCAACACCGCTAAGTCTCCCTGTAGTGTATTCTTATAGAGAGGAACATAATTGGTTAGATAAGAAAGTATATCGCAGTTAGACCTCGAGGCGCGCGAAAAGCCATACTGGAGATCGGAATGAGTTTCCAGATGAACTAAGAAGTGAGAGTTGAGATAGGTTTCAAAGATCTTAGATAGAATACAAGTGAGAGCTATAGAGCGATAGTTAGAATTATCAGAGCGGCTTCCTTTTTTCGGAATAGGTTGGACATGTGCGAACTTTCAACACTGAGGGAAGTGCTAGTATTGAGACAGAGAGAGTTTAGTTGAATGAGGGGGCGGGGATAGCACAGAAGCACACTTCCTCAAAACTCGGGGAGGAATGCCATCCGGGCCACCCGCCTTCCTAACGTTCGTAGATTTCAAGGACCATGCACCCAATCTAATGTAATCACAGGCAAAGGCATAGGACACCTGAGAGGAGAAGGAGTAGGAAGAAGAATGCCAGAATCGTCTTGGGTTGAGTTAGAGGAAAATAGGAGGCCCAAGAGATTGGCCTTTTCAGTTGGAGAATTAGCAACAAAATCATCAGATCGAATAAGAGGAGGAAAGGCAGATTTACAGAAGTTGCTAGAGATGTTTTTGGCAAGAAGCCAGAAAGATTTGTCAGTAGGAGAATGAAGGAGGTTATCGCACTTTCGTTTGATGAAAGCCCACTTTGTTCGTCAAAGAGTATCCCGGCAACGATTTCTAGCTGAATGAAAATTAGCGAGAGTGAGAGGAGAACGAGATTTTTTCCACCCCTGATACACACTGTCTCTAGCCTGAATGGGCAGAGAACAAGCACGATTGAACCATGGATTATGAGGAGAGAAAGATTTAGTTGAAGAAGGAATGAACCTGCTCATCCCCTCAACGATTACAGCTCCCTCCTTATCTTTTAAATCTTTATACATCCATCTTTATTCCTTACTGAGGTAGCCAATTTGTTATCATCTGCAAACTTGGAAACCTTATATTTAAGTCCCTGGTCTAAATATTTTATACATATATGAGGAACAGCCACTTGACCTAAGAAATCGTTACAGACCACTAACATGTCTCTTCATTTCCATTAATAAATACTTTTCATTTTCATTGATTAATTATTATTATTATTATTTTATTATTATTATTATTATTATTATTATTATTATTATTATTATTATTATTATTATTTATTATTATTATTATTATTATTATTATTATTATTATTATTATTATTATTATTATTATTATTATTATTATTATTATTATTATTATTATTATTATTATTATTATTATTATTATTATTAAGACTTCCTTTTAACGTGCTCTATCCCCTTTTCAGAGAGTAACATGGGGGGACTACAGGAAATTGAACTTTAAGGCCGTCTTTCCCAAACCAGCGCCACCAACGTTTTAGCAGTCGAGTTTTAATTCTTGCCCCCAGGAAGATAAAACTCCAACTGCTACACAGAGGATTGAACCAGCGTCCTCTCGCATGAGAGTTGGTGAGTCAACCTCCTACGTCATCAGAGGCATTCTTATTATTATTTTTATAAATATTTTTATTATTATTATTATTTATTATTATTATTATTATTATTTTATTATTATTATTATTATTATTATTATTATTATTATTATTATTATTATTATTATTATTATTATTAAGAGACTTAAGGAATCAAAAATTTGTATTTGTATCCTCTATTTCTCTTTGTTGTGTCCACCATCCCTTGTTTTCCTTTGTCCTTTCTTTCTTTCCACCTAAGCCCTCACAACATTTATAAGAACCATCCAAAACTTAGAAATACCAACTGTTACCACAAGTAAGCCAAAAATTTGTCCTCTTGATTATTTCTATATTATATATATAATATATATATATATATATATATATTATATTATATATATATATATATATTATATATATCTTATATATAATATAATATATATAATATATTATAATATATATATATATATATTATATATATATATATTTATATTATATTAATATATATATATATTATATATAATAATTATATATATATATATTATATTATATATCTATATATTTTCTTTCTTTCAACTTCTCTTCCCAAGACTGGGAGTAAGGTGCGCTACAAGCATCGAAAAAGGAAAGGCAGTAGGAGAGTATGACAATGTCGAAAAGAAGCCCAGCCTTACCGCCCCCTCTGACATTAATTAGTTAAAACTTCGTCACAGGGACCAGAAATCTCACCTAGAGCTTCATGGGACGCGACGGGCCCTCATTATGGTAAATCGTCAATGTAAGGGTTCATCCCTTGGCCCAGGTGGGCCACAGCAATACCCCCTAAAACCCCGCCCTTCTCTCCTATCATGCACCTTTATTCTCGCCTCTTGCCAAACTCACATTTCTCTCCTTCAGACATTCGTTCGCGACTCGTCCCTTATCTGCTTCGGTCTCCCGCCGGTCGGTTCCAACACACGTACACTATACATCCGCTTAACCAACTGACTATCATTCATCATCCTTTCCACATGACCAAACCATCTCAACATACTTTCATTTATTCTCTCAATTTACCCCTTTCTTCACACCACACAATTATCTAATAAGTTCATTCCTCATTTTATTACATTCTTTTCACACCTAGCATGCTCCTAAGATTGTCCATCTGAACACATTGAAACTTTAGATCTATACTTCTTAATTCCAGACCAATAGTCTCACACTACCATACAATAACACAGGTAACACATACGCCTCATGTAAGACCCTAGCGCACATCATAAGAACTTAATCCCTTTTACAATTAAACAACGATTATAATTGGCACCAGCAACTTACCTTGCCATCACAACTTTCCTATACAACTCTGCATCAAAATCCGTCCTTCTCATCCAAGCACATACCCTAAATATTTATACTCAGACACTTGCTCCAGCTGCTCACCATCTAACCATAACTACACACTGAGGACTGTCCTCACTCACAACCATAAACTTACTCTTATCTTAGTTTACTTTTCAAACCCCTCCTTTTTACATACCCTGCCAAAATCTCTCTACCAATCTCTCAAACTCCCTTCAGATTCGCGCCACACAGTACCAAATCATCTGCATATAATAGGTAGGTCACCCTCCAACTGATCTTCGCATTCACTCCTTCATTCCTAAACCCAATATTCCTGCCATACCCCTACCTCGAATTCCTTTCATAACCCCATCCATATACACAATGATTGAATAACAAGGAGACATAACACACAAGCCTGTCTCACTCCGCTATTAATCCTAAAACAATCACCATTGACACATTTATTCTTACACACGCCTTCACTATCGTCATACATACTTTTATTCCATTCAAGACGCTACCACCAACACCATATATCACTAATACCTGCCATAAAGCCTCCCTATTAATCTAATCATACGCCTGTTGCAAATCCATAAAACTAAATATAATTTATTCTTCTTCCTCCCTCAGTTTTCTCAATTCATTATGTGTTTAATTAAAGATTTTGATCCACAATTCCTCTAACCACTCCTAAACGCACTTGTTCTCCCAATCAGTCCTTCAGTCACACTCGACGCACTCTTTCGACCAAAAATGCCAGCATATACCTTCACTACAACACTCATAAACTTATTCCCCTATAATTTATATATATATATATATATATATTTATATATATATATATATTTTATATAATTTGTATATATATATATATATATATATATATATATATATATATATTATATATATATATATATATATAATTTATATATATATATATATATATATATATATATATGCAAGTGTTTTAACCAGAAATAATAATTAAATGATAGAAGGCCCCAGACGGTCCATCTCTCAAAGTTACAAACTCTTTAAGTCTGCATAGCATAGCACTATACATAAATGTTTGAAACCTAATTTCTAAAACTGTAATACCTCACAATTTATTCAAACTCATACACCTTGGAAATAATATGATGCCAAATGTCTCACAAGTGAAAAACTACTACTGTTTTGCACAATATTGAATAGCTTCCGGCAAATTACTGTAATTTATATCCCACCCTTTTGAAAATAAATATTTGACATACCTTTTAAGTTTTATCTTTTTAAGAGCAGTGGGTATGTTAAAAACATAGTACCAGTTTCTTTATTTATTTAAGTAATAAAATTAAATAGTAATGACTATGATGTATAAAATGCATAAAAACTTTTTATATATTAACTTAAAAGGCAAATTTTGAACTATTTAAATTGTAAAGCAATGTGTGTAATTAAAATTTTTTTTATGCCATTTCATTTTCATGGAATGTGTAAATTTCACATTAATTTGGTTTCCTAAGAGATGAGTTGCTTACCTTTTTAATGAAGAAATCAATTTGTAAATATTGCAGGCTGCTCTTGATGTGATCATATTTGCTCCAGTTGGACAAACTCAGTTTTATATTGGAATTACAATGCTAGAGGGAAAAAGTTTTAAAGATTGTGTAGAAGAATGGAGGGAAAAACTTATCCCCACTTGGAAGGTGCGTACTATATATGCTCTTGTATCAGTAAGAAACTATTTAGTTAAAAAGAAAGTTTTTTTGTAATAATTATCCTTATCAAGATTTGTCATTCATAAATGAAAGAAGGGTCATCTCTTGCTCTTCACCTGATCAAACAGGACTTTGCAATTTCTAATAACTTGTGCCTTGATCTTTTCCCTTGCTTGCTTGTTTAAAATTTGCTTGCTTTTCTAATGGGTTTTGAACGTGTTTTGCATTAAAATAGCTTAATTTTGAATTTTCTCAGTATAATTTACATTTTTTTTAATAAATATATAAATATGTTTCCTTTTCTCCAAATATTACAAGACCCATCATGAGAACTTTAAATAAGTGTTTGATGCACTTTAGGCTTTTAAATTTTGAGGTAATTTTTGGCGATCTGCTGGGAAAAATTTGTTCATGGAAACAAAAAATATTTTAAGAGGGTACATGGTAAAGTATAGGTTAAGTACTACTGCTCTAGAAGTTTGTTTCTTAGAGCATTGGTTTCCTATGTTAAGGTCCTCGACCTTTGCCCTCCCAGACAGGGTTTTTACCCTTTCAGTGTGACTATGAGTTTTCTAGAAAATCATGATTCATGGCTCATTAGTTTCCATTGCTAGTCCTGGAGTTGTAGCATATAATGAAATTAAAGGGCTGGGTTGCTAACCATGTTGCCATAATACCTCACATGATGCAACACCATTGATATAACCAAGCTTCACCTTTTTTAAAAATAAATTCTTTTCACAAAATTATTAGAAGCTTTCAAACATAGGTCTAGTTACAGGGGTGGGCAACCTTTTTGAGAGAGAGTGCCAAAATTGGCAGAATCTCTGACACAAAATTTTCCATGTGCCAGCCAAAATTTTTTGAGGACTTTTTTTTAATATCTTTTAAATATTTGAACTTTTTTAAATAATAAAATATCAACCCAGACCAGTAAAGAGACAGTATTGTAAGTTATTATATAAATCATGTAAAACTAACTGAATTAAAAAAATTGTGAATAATTTTTATTTGCCTGTAAAAATTGTTTGACATGCCAGAAACAATTTATCGGTGTGAAAATGGTTGCTCACCCCTGGGCCTAGTAGATTTTCTTGTCTCTTTTCAGTATTTCTTTTCTTGTTTCCCATTTATTTCTAAGACATATATGTTAAAGAAAGAACATATAATAGAAAGGTAAAGAATTAACTGCCTTCTCCGGGATTGAACCACCGCCATGTTGCGACTAGAGGACAATATAACCGTGCAAGTATATCGCATGAGCTATCCCTCCAAGCCAAAAAACTTTGATTCAAGAACAATTATAAAGCAAACGAGCTCCCTTCAATGAGAGCGACAATCTACAGGTGATCCAGACTAGACTTATTCCCTCGTTCTTTCGTATCAGTGATCATCCTAAATATAAGCATAATTACTTCAATCAAAATATAAGATTAAAGAAAGAAAATATAATAGGAAGATAAAGAATAACTGCCTTCTCCGGAAATGAACCACCGCCATGTTGCGACCGAGGAGGACAAAATACCCGGTGCGTTACGACTGAGCCTATCCTACAAGCCAAAAAACTTGGATTCCAAGAACAGTTATAAAGCAATCCATGAACTCCATTAAAAGAACGGACATCACAAAGTGTAAAGCACTGTCCTATCCCATCGTTATCATTCTATATTGTAGATGTTAAATATTGCATAAATAAATCCGCAATTATATAAAGATGTATAAAAAGAAATATAAGTAAAGAAGGTAAAGAACATTAACTGCCCCATTCTCCCGGGAATTGACCACCGCCATGTTGCGAAAAACTGAGAGACAATAATTAAAACCCCCGGTATGCGTAACGAATGAGCTAAATCCTCCAAGCCAAAAAACGTGGATTCAAGAACAGTTATAAAGCCACCGAGCTCCCTTCAAGGCGACAATCACCAGGTGTCCAGCCTGTCCTATCCTCGTTCTTTATATTGTAAGATGTTAAAAAACTCCTAGTCAACAAAAACAAAGTATCAGTTTTTCTCTCTACACGAATTTGCCTATAAATATTATATTATATTATATAATATTATAAATGATATATATTATATATAGCTATAATATATATATAATGTAAATATAAATCTATAGATGGAATGTATTTAATAGTTTATTCATATAATAATAATATAATGAATCTGACTGTTGTCAGAAAGATGGACGGATTAAAGAGAAAGGGAAAAAAAAAGAGAGAAGAAATGAAGGACAACAGCAGAAGAAGACTGAAAACGAAGACAACAATGGAAGAAACAATGAAATGACTGAAGAATCTGGCAAGTCATACTGCTAACTAAAAAGTCTGAATAGGGCTCACGAATTCAAAAATGAGGTAAGGTTTTTGGAATGAGGACTTGGCCAGATTATTGTGTTATTGACATTTTTATTACATAAAATTTAATTGTTAGTAGGTTTTAAATACTTATAGAAGAAAGAAGAATAATGTTGAAGAAATGATTTTAGATATAACTTATTGGACTCTCTAGCAAAATATTTTGACAAGAATTTTGCTCAGCTATTATATAATATATATTTTTACTTTCATAATTTGTCTAAAAAATAAATGGAGGAGCCCAACAAATATTTCCCACGAGATTCCCGGCTTAGTATCTTTGGATTATTTAAACTTAACAGAAATTAATTATAAGGAAATTGTAAGAAGTTAATTAGAAACAATTTGAACTAAATTAAATCCTGGCTCAAGAGGAGTTTGAAATAATAAGTGACACAAATATCAGGATCATCCATAAGGGAGACCATCTTTAGCTCTGAACTACACTAGAGGCAGGGACTCAAAACCCAATTATAAAAATCTATAACAATATTAATAAATATATATATATATCATATATATATATATAATATATATATATATATAATATATATATATTATATAATATATACTGAAAACAATATATATAAGTATATATAATATACTAATATATATATATATATATATAATATATATATATAATATATTAGATTATATACAGATATAAGGTGTGTTCTCCGGGTTCTGCTTTATCTCTCTACTTTATTTCCTACTGTTTCAATTAATGATACCTCTCACCTATAGAGGAGTTAGTTTCATCATAAGGATGGGAGGAAAGAGCGGTAATAGTACACTTAAATATAGGGTAAGGAAAGAAAAAGGGGAACTGTTAGAAAATTATAGGGGAGAATAAGTTTATTGAGAGTGGTTGTAGGGAAGGTATAAATGCTGGTATTTTTGGTCGAAAGAGTGCGTCGAGTGCTGAAGGACCCGACTGATTGGTGAAGAACAGAGTGCGTTTGGATCAAATTTTTACATTGAAATACACATGATTGAGAAAAAGATGAGGGAAAGAGAATCAAATTGTATTTGGTTTTCCATGGAATTTATCAACAGGCGTATAGATAGAGTTTAATAGGCGAAAAGGTTTGATGGCAGGATGTTAGTAGATATATGTGTTGGTGGTAGGACCTTCTGAATCAGGAATCAAAAGTAATGTATGCATAAGTGAAGCGTGTGTACAGAAATAAAATAGAGAGGTGTCAATGGTGATTAGGTTTAGGATTAATAGCGGAGTAGACAGGGATGTGTTATATCTCCCGTGTGTGGTTTTCCAAATTCTGTATAATGGAATGAGGGTAAGAAAGTTTGCGAGGTGGGGAATGCAGGAAATGGTGTTAGATGGTGGAAAAGAATGGATGATGAGTAGGGGTGTGCCTACCTAATATATTGCGGAGATAAGAATATTGTTCATAATAGTGGGAATTGAAGAGAGTTTTGAGAGGATTAGTAGAGAGAATTGGCAGGTTGTGTAAAAGGAGGGCTTGAAAGTAAACGTGGATAAGAGTAAAAGGTTATGGTTGTGGAGTGAGGACACTCATCAAGTGATGAAGTTATGTATAAAAAATGGTGGCTTACATAGCTGGAACAAGTTGTCTGAGTTTAAATATTTAGGGTATATGTTTGGATGAGAAGGGAACGGACCAATGCAGAGTGTAAGTACGGAAAAGTTGTGAATGGCAGGAAGGTGGCATGGTGCATTTAAATATTTGTGAATGTAAAAGGGAACTAAGTCTTTGAGTGGCTGCGTAGAGTCTTACATGAGGTATGTTGTTTACCTGTGATTATTGTAATAATTAGTTGAGATATGGTCTGGAAAGAAGTATAGATCTAGTTCAATGTGTTCAGATTTGACAATCTTAGGGGTGTGTAGGTGTGAGAGATTGACTTATATAATGAGGAATGAACTTATTAAGAGAGTGGTGTGGTGTGGAAGAAAGGTGTTAAATAGCAAGAGAATAATGAAAGTATGTTGAGATGGTTGGTCATATGTGGAAAGAATGAATGATAGTGGGTTGGTTAAACGGATGGATATACAGTGGCGAGTGTGTTGGGAGGGAACCACCGACTGGCTGGGAGATCGAAGGAAAAAGTGGATTGAGTCAGTAAAACGAATGTTTGAAAGGAGAGAAATGTGAATTTGGTAGAGGCGAGAAGAAAGGTGTATAACAGGAGTGATGGGGGGTTTGTGAGGGGTATGGTTGTGGCCGACCTGGGCCGGGATGAACCCTTACATTGCCGATCTACCATAGTGGGAGGTCCATCGCGCTGTCCCATGAAGCTTTAGGGTTGATTTTCTGACTGCGATAAGTTCTCAGTAATTAATGGTACTGAGGGGGCGGTAAGGCCGTGGGCGTTCTTTTCGACTTATGTCATGTTCGTCTACGTGGCTTTTCTTTCGGATGCTCTTGTTGACGCACCTATCTCCCATTCTAGGGAAAAATAGAAGGAAGATAAATAAAGAAAGAAATAAGGGTATATAGTATACTTATATTATATAGTATAATATATAGTATATAGGGGTATATATATATACTAGTATATATATAGATATATATATATATATGATTATAGGTACTATATATTATAATATATATAGTTATATAGTATATAGTTATATATATATATATATATAGGGGCCTATATTTATACTTATATATATATGTATGTGTATATATATATATATATATATATATATAGTTATATATATAGTATGATATATATATATAGTAGTATATATATATATATATAGTATTATATATATTAATTATATATATATACACCAAGTATATATATATAATATATATAGTATATATATAGGTATATATAGTATATATATAATATATATAATGATATATATATATATATATATATACATATATATATATATATATATATGTAGTGATATATATATATAGTAGTATATTATATAGTATATAATATATATAATATAGCAGGGCTAGCAACCCGGCCTTCACTTTTTCTGCTTGTAGAACTCCTGGACGCCAGCATTGGATCTTTATGCGCCTAGAAACACGATATTCTGGAGAGCTCTGGGAGAACGAGTTTCGGGGCCAAATGGAAGAAGATGCTAGCACTGGATAGAGGGTGAAACGCCTACCTGAGTGTATAACTCAAGGACGCATCGGAAACCATTGTGCCGAGAAATAGTTTATCTAAGAGAGCTCTAGGAATCAAGAGTTTCTGGGCCAAAAATGATGAAAGATGGCTGGGTCCAACGTGACAGGGCGAGCGGCCTCTGTAAGATGGTAAAGTATATAATATAATTGTATTATATATATATAGTATATATAGTATATATATATATTATATATAGGTTATATATTATTAGTAGTAGTAGTATATATATATATATATAATATATATATGTGTATATATATGATATATATTATAGTATTATAGTATATTAGTAGTTATATATATATATATATATATATATATATATAGGTATATTACTGTATATATAAGTATATATATATATAGTTATATTAGCTATAGTATATATATAGTATATATATATTATATTAGGGGTATATATAGTATATATAGTAATATATATTATATATATATTATAATAATATATATATATATATATATATATTAATATAGTATATATATAATATATAAATATATATAGATATATAATATATATATATATATATTATATATATAATATAGTATATATATATATATATTATATTATATATATATATATATATAGTATATATATAATATATATTATATATATAATATATAATATATGATATATTATATATATATATATATATATATATATAATATTATATATATATATATATATAGTAATATATAATAAATATAGATATTATATATTATTATATATGAGTATAATATATAATATATATATATATATATATATATATATATATAGGGATATAATATATATATATATATAGATGATATATATATATTAGTGGGAATGCTGCAGCAATGTCATTTTTTTCGCATCCGGGGATGCGGATTCGGATGTTTGATTTTAATATCCGCGGATGCGGATGCGGATGTTTGATATATATATATATATCTTCTTCTTCTTCTTCTTCTTCTTCACCTTCCTCTTTGCCCCAAGATTGGGGTAAGGTGCTGTACAGCATCGGAAAAAGAAAAGCAGTAGGGAGAACATGACAAAGTCGAGAAGAAAGCCCAGCCTTACCCGCCCCCTCTGTACCATTTAATTATGAAGAGCTCGTCACAAGACAGAAATCCAACCCTAGGAGCATCATTGGGACCGCGACGGACCCCTCACTATGGTAAACGTCAATGTAAGGTTGCATCCGCCTGGCCCAGGTGGGCCAAACCATGCCCCCATAACAAAACCAGCCGCCATTCTCTCCTATCATGCACCCTTACTCTCGCCTCTGCCAAACTCACATTTCTCTCCTTCAGACATTCGTTTACCTACCGACTCAATCCACTTTCTCTTCGGTCTCCCAGCCGGTTCGGTTCCCAACACACTCCCACATACATCCGCTTAACCAACCGACCTATCACTCATATCTTTGCACAGACCTAAACATCTTTTCAACATACTTTCCATTTATGTCTCTCATTTACCCCTTTCTTCACACACACCCACTCTCTATATAACGTTCATTCCCAACTTTATCAATCTTCTCACACCTAGCACACCCCTAAGATTGTCGATCTGAACACATTGACTTAGATCTATATCTTCTTATTCAGACCATAGTCTCACTACCTACCATCCAATAACACAGGTAACAACATACCCTCATGTAAGACCCTAATACCTCAAGACTTAGTCCCTTTGCATTCACCAACGATTTAATTGCACCAGCCACCTTCCTGCCATTCACCAACTTTCCTACTACACTCTCATCATCCGTTCCCTCATCCAACATATACCTAAAATATTTAAACTCAGAACACCTTGTTCTAGCTGCTCACCATCTAACATAACTTCACTGAGGACTGTCCTCAACTTCACCCATAACCTTACTCTTATCACATTTACTTTCAAGCCCCTGCCTTTTACACACACTCTGCCAAATCTCCTCTACCAATCCTCTCAAACTCTCTTCAGATTGCCCAACACAGAAAACCAAATCATCCGGCATATAATAGGTAGGGCACCGTCCACTCATCTCCATTCTCCACCATTTCCTGCACACAATTTCCTGCCATCCCCACCTCCCAAATTCTTCATAACCCCATCCATAATCAAATTGAAAAAAAGGAGAAAAAAAAAAAACAAATAAAACCAAAAAACAAAACCCCTGTCTGTTCACTCCGCTTATTAATCTAAACCATCACGCATTGACACGCATTTATTCTTACAACACACGCTTTTGCAACTACGAGTCATACATCTTTTTGGCTTCCATTCAGCAAGCCTACCACCCAACACATTATCACTACACCTGCCATAACGCTTCCTATTACTTATCATACGCTGTTGCAAATCCATAAATACCTAATACAATTTATTCTTCTTCTCCCTTCATTTTCTCAATCATTTGTTTCAAGTAAAGATTTGATCCCACACATCCTCTACCACTTCCTAAACGCACCCTTGTTCTTTCACAATTCAGTCCTCTCAGTACATCTCGACCACTCTTTTTCGAACCAAATACCAGCATATATCCTTCCCTACAACACTCAAGTAAACTTATCCGCCTATAATTTCTTACAGTTCCCCTTTTTCTCCCTTACCTTTATATACAGGGTGCTATTACCGCTCTCCTCCAATCCCTTGGAACTATA
>JABUQX010077252.1:30000-32500 GCA_015478945.1 Trachelipus rathkii
TAAATATGTTTATCGGATCACAGAGTTGTGAGGTTTAACCTTGAGAAACAATTTTCTAAAATAATTTTTTTTAAAGTCCAACCAACATATTTGAGCAATTTTAAACGTCAAAAAAATTACTTTAAAATTACATACATACATTTTGTGCCTTAAAAGCGGAGCACTTTAAATCACTAATTTTAATTAAATTCTCTTCATTAATTACTGAAAGCGAGCCCTACGCATTGGGTTGCGTCTAAACACTAAAGTAAGTTCCTGTAGTTCAGTAGATGACGTGACCGTTTGTGAAAGCGAATCATCATCTGATTGAGGAACCATCTACGAAGGCGAATTACCAACCGGTTGAGGAATGATCTACGAAGGCGAATCACCAACCGGTTGAGGAACCATCTGCGAAGAGGAATTAATTTCGCCAACCGGTTGAGGAATGATCTATGAAGGCGAATCACCAACCTGTTGAGGAACCATCTACGAAGAGGAATTACCAGCCAACTGCAAATTCGAACAACCAGACGGTTGGATAACCATCTGCGAAGTCGTATTACTAGCCAATTGGGGAATCATTTGAGAAGGCGAAATGAGTACCGCAGCCTCCAAACAACTAATCAAAGCAACATCCGTCCGTCCATCAGGAAGTTATATTTTATAGCATCTATCCATCCATTGAGAACCTTGTAAGGGCCAGTATAAGGTGCTTCCAAACTCTTCTGAATGCGTTCGACTCGAAGAAAGACATGGGTACAGGTTTGAAGTTCAGCATGGATGCATGCTGATGCACTGGATGGATGAAGAGGTGGTAGCTGTCGAAAATCCAGTTGTTTCACATGAGCCATAAATTTTCTCATGAAGTCGTTGTAAGAATCTCTGTTTTTAATTGCTTGGAGAAGTTCTAAAGGACAAAAAGATTGAAAAGGAAAGAAATTGGAGTCATCAGGAATGCAACGAAGACAGCCTGATAACTTAAAGAGAGAGTAACCAATTTTGTTTCCGCGCCATGATAGCACTCTTCAGCTTAAGATGAAATCTTTCGATTTGGCCATTTGCTGAAAGGTGATAAGCGCCTGTCCGGAGTCTATGAAATCCAATTATATTTGATAGTTCGGTGAAAATTCTTCTTCAAACTGTGGTTCTTTATCTGAGATTACATAGAGAGGATTTCCAAACCTTGATATCCACTGCATGAAAGCAAATGCGACAGATTTTGAAGTCGTATTAACTAAAGGAATTGCTTCTGTCCACTTAGTGTTCTTGTCGATGCACGTGAGTAGATATCTGAAGACGAGCTGAAGTATCGGTAATGAAAGATGGCAATAATGATTCAAAGCTGTGGATATACACCGTTTCAAATCTCTCTGACGGGATTTACAGAGGAGCAATAGGTAGTTTGGTAATGACGTTGAATCTTTGAAAGTTGGCAATGTTGAAAAGAGCGAACCAAAATTCTTTTGTCACGATTCATGTTAGGTCAGAAATACCTAGTCTAGATAAGACGAAGAGAAGCTCTAATTCCAAGATGAGATTTCTGGTGGAAATTGTGGAAGATCTGTCCACGACAAGGTTTTGGCAAAAATAGCCTTGAAAAATCTGAAGAGGTATCGTGTAGAGGGTAAGAATGAAGACGAGGCCGAAAAGTGATAGTTTCTTCATCTGTTGATTGAAGACGAGCCATAGCAGGTAAATCGAAGTAATCTACTGTTACCGAGGATATCCGGGAAAAAGCATCTGCCACAATGTTATCTGACCCTCTAAGGTAGGTCATGGAAGATACATTCTGTAAAGACAGAAAGATGACGTTGCTGTTGATCACTTTTTGCTCGATTCCTACTGTAGAAAGCCGAAACGAAAGGTTAGTGATCAGGCACGAGACGACATTCCTTCCTTCGAACATATGCTTGAAATGAAGAACAGAATAGTATGCTGCTAAAAATTCACGGTCGAAAGCTGAATACTTACGTTTTTGTTCTGATAGCTTTTTGCTGTAGAAATCTATAGGTACTGGCTGTCCATCTACCATCTGATAAAGGGCTGCTCCTATAGAAGTCTGGCCACAAGTTGAAGATGGGTACATTCGGTAAAGAAGATTGGAGAGGTGTGGCGTTTTGGATTTGATTCTTGATTTCAATGGAGAAACATGTTTTGGATGGTGTTTTGCTTTTTCTGATAAAGGAAAGACGGGTTTTGCAAAACAAGGGATGAAACGGCGGTAGTATCCAATCATTACCAAGAATCTTCTAAGAGCTGCTGAATTTCAAGGAAGCGGGTACTTGGAAATTTCGGACGTATTTTCTGAAGGAGGAGAAATTCCATCTGAAGAAACATGGTATCCTAGGTAGTTGAGAGATGACTTGTAGAATTCACATTTTTCTACGAAGATTTTGAAATTCTTTTAAAGAAGCTTGAAAACTGCCCTGAGATGTTCTTCATGCTGTTCTGGAGCTGTTGAAAAAATCACCAAGTCATCTAGATAGACGTAAATAAATGGGAGATATCGAAAAATGGA